>DWPA01000901.1:0-21204 GCA_018251375.1 Calpodes ethlius
GCTGCCTGCCAGGGCGACACTATCGCATTTATCAAGATTATACCATTAATTGTACCTCATTTTTGCAATAAATAAATACAATACAATTTGTAGACATCGCTCGATCTCTTTACAGATAAATTGTAGTATTGTGTAGCTCTGATATTGGGGTCGTTCAATTCCATGTTAATTAAAGATGCCGAGATACGTTCAAGAACCTAGTTAACCTGCGCTAACTTAGTTGGTCAAATTTATCTTTATGTTAATGGTATAAATAAAGTAGTGCCGTACTTGTAATTATTACGTGTTGATACAGTTATATATTTCTGTTTGTTAAGTGACCTTCATTCCATTCATAATTGCAATCAAATTCATATTGTATTGTAATTTAAATGTTATGTTACTAATATAATTGCAATATTTAATTCTTAGTTACAAGTTCATATACAATTCTAGTATGTAATAACAGTTTTTCTATATTGCGTAAATGACGTAGCACAGAAGAATGCGTGGGATAATTATTGGATGTGTAAGTTATGATACTTGGATTACATTAGTAATATCATGAGTAAACATAATCGCAAATGTCATAATGACTTCAATCTACTGTCGCTCGGAAACGGGAAACTGACTCGGTTACGAGTCATTTTTTGTTATGAGGGAAATTGTCAGGTCATCCGGCGCATATGGGGAGGAGTAAAGGACCTCAATGAAGGCTTTCATTCTTCACGAGTTGATATTTAATCAAATAGACGTAAACGCAGCCAAAAAGGCAAAAACTTGTTAATCAATTATATTAATTCTGCAATTCTGATTAATGCAGACTGCATTTTGAAATTTATCAAGTGTTCAATTTGATAACTATCTTTTACCGTCAATTGACTTGAAACAGCTATAGAAAAGAATCAGGTTGACAAATAAAAATCACGTAAACATCAGATTTTTTCAGATCGAGAAATATGGTTATTGAAAAGAAATGCGGAATAATAAGAAAATATTATGGTAATTTAGGGTTGGCCAAAAGGTCGACCGCATTTTTTTATTAATAAGGAAGCAATGACCAAGCAGTCGGCCTATAAAGTCACTATTGCCACCATTACCAATAGACGAACGATAATGCAGGTACATTATATTGAAAAAGTCTATTGTTTAGTTATTTACTTCTTAAACCTTAACTAATAAATAATAAAACGAATCTTATAAGTACTGCCTTCAGTTTTATTCACTGATTTTTTTTTCTAGCATATTAATTCAATTTCTACAGATAGATGTTGTAGACAAATGAAATTTAAACAAAAAAATCTATCAGATTCTGGTGTTATATTATGAGGGTATTGAACCTTGACAAGACGCTTTTTATACATATTGTTTTCATATGTCCAACTACACTAAAATAAGTATTGAATTGTTTTGGAGAAACATTAATTTTTACAAGTTCACAGAAGTTACTGCTACGAAACTAAATATAATATAATTACCTACTGTATCCGATGCAATAAACATATTTAACTCATTGTTTTGTAATATTTTATTTATATTTTTTAAACATTAAATTTGTATATAAAAAGTCAAAATGTATAATACATTTTATTATACAGCATAAAATCATAAATTAAAAACAAAAAAGACTTTAATAAATGGATATTAAACTCATTACCTTATACTTCTATTAAAAAATAAAATACATGTCGTATTAATATATTAAATTGAGATAGTCGCAACAATATCTATTATTACAACTCAATAGGTTTTCTACATAAATTTTAGAACATAAGAATTGAACGTGGCCTACTGCGCCTGCGCCTTGGTGGCGATTCGTTACACAGATTTTATTTGCAGGTTGTTACGCAGTTGCCACAGCGGTATAATTACTACGATTTACGTCACAGCATTAATTCTGATATGTATTAGCGTAGGCGATTAAGTGTTCTACAATACTTCACTATGCTCATAACTACTTCATTACAGTGTAGATAAATATTTCTTAAATTGTAAGTGATTAAAACTCATTACCTACTTAATAGTTGAAATGTAATAAAAATAGTAAAAAAAAATAACTTACAAGCATGAAAACTATCAATTTCCTTTTCATATGATCATGAACAGAAATACTTAAATTACTAAGATTAAAAGTATAATACCATATTTAGCATTTATATTGAATTACTTCACATGCGGATATCTTACTTCCTGGAATACGAAAACAGCATCTTAGGAAATTTAAGTCGTAAAATAGTATTAATAAACTGTCAATATTTTACCTGGTATATACAAGTACTCTAAATTCAGTAAAACAAAGGTATAACAACGTAAAGTATGTTGAATATTAATTAACAATTCAGCTAAATTTTCTTTTTTCGATCATGTTATTGAGCGTAAAAATTTTATTACTAAACTGTATTCTATTTGTGATATAAGAGGAATTTGTTGATTTACTGAAGATACGTTTGCACAAAATACTATAAACAGTAGATCTAAATCTGTAAGTCGTACAAAACCTCGAATGTTCGATGGACGATGCGACTACGACACGACGGCGTTTGAACACGCTGCCGATGGCGATGACGCGACAATGTGACGCGGCGCACTGCGTTTCGACTTTAGTGGCGCAACGGTCGCTCGTTAACCCACATGCAGTCGACTCCGCCGAACTCATCATACTCGTATTAACATCCCGGCTCGCATAAAAACACCACAATGCGATACTGATATCGTCAACAATTTATTTCGTTATTTTAAAAGCGCTGACATTTGTACTGACTTTAAATTATGGACAATATTTACACGAGCTTCACCTTATAAGACGGTTTTTTATATATTCTGACTGATATTTTCGAATAACATCTTTAAGCTCAAATACAAAATATTTTTATGTTAATCAACATGTGCTTACATTGTTTATCTGTGGAATCTTTTTAATAAAGTCTATTGCTTCTATATTTTAAATTGTCTGATAAAGACACTACTTTCTTTTTTTCTCTTTTCACTTTCCTATCCTAACCAATTTATCGAACATTCCATATTCGACAAACATTTGAGCGTCTTTTTATTATATTAATAAAACCAATAAAAAAGTATTACGAACTTTATTCAATTATGTATTACGCAAGAAAGAATTGAATATGACTTAAAGCTGAGACCATAAAGTAGTTTTGTAGTAAATTACAGTTATCGTTATTACATAGCAATATAACTATTCTTAAAATCAGACGTAAAGAAATGCGGATTGTGTTTATCTTTTTTTATAAATCACAAAATGGTTCTTATTTACAAGCCACGTTAAAGTCCTGCATCGTAACAAGCTCCTATTTTTAGTATTCTTATTATATGTATACTTTGAAAAACCTGTTGGAGCAATATGTTCTAGTTCCGGGTTGTTAAAATTATTATAACGTTTAACAACTTTAATGAATAAATTAAAGTATTAAAAAATATTCTACTTTAATGTCCCCACTATGAAAATATCAAGATTAAGAATCAATGCCTACATTGTCGTTTGAAATAATAGAATTTTAAACAGCGCATTAATTTGCATAATTATTCTCGAAATTCTAAAATCATGTCAAAGACTTATTTTTCTTAGCGTTTTTTACGTTTATTTATCTTATGATATATTGTAAAACATCTTATACATATATTACATACAACAAGCTTATATTATACCATAATTTTGTTATTATACGTATTATTATTATTACGTTATTATCGTTATAAACGGTCTGATCACTACGTATAATTAACATTATGTCGAAGTAGTTTAATGAATTATCACGAATCAAGATTTATTTGCTTAACACCTACCTACTTTTAGTTATAAAATCAAATAAACACTGTTAAAAAAAATATTTTTTCAAAGAGGTCTTATTATGTTTTCTAATTAAATAAAAACCGCTCTATCTCCGTTATAAGCAGGAAGATTTCCATTTGACATTCTGTGGATTCTGTAGGTTCATTAATCATTTTAAGTCTTCATTCATCATCTCATACCTATAACTACAATATGTCAAAAGTACATAACTGTATATTAATTTATATCTAAGTATCTCCGTGATTGGAATACGGCCCAACAATCATATAATTATGCGTAGGTAATGGATTGTTATCTAGACTAGGTTCAAGAACATGTTGTTCGCGTGTATATTTTGTGGGCAGCCTATTTACTATTATACTTTTAAATAATACATTTCAACACTGATTGGGGTTTAATTACGTTACTTATTTATCATTGCACAATACAAAGTAAAGCTTTTCTCTGTCTGTTTGCGTTAGTTATTGCTTTTGCCTAAATTTTGATAAGATTTTTATCAATGTATACACTGGGATGATTAAGATGTATCATCCTCACAACCTATTAATGTCTCAGTATTGTATTCAGGTCTCCTCTCAGGAGGAGGGTAAAGTCTTTAGTCCACGCTAGCCAAGTGCTATTCAAATGCTGAATAATTTTTCAAGTGCGATTCATATTTTTGAACGTAAGACTCTCACATGAAGGAAATATATAACTAAAATATGAACTAAAATATGACTAAAATTGGAAAAATATGTGTGGCTATTACAAACCATTGGTATCTCGAATGAACTAAGAAATTCCAATTTACTTGTAAACATCGTGTGCTTCTACACCGACAAATTATCAAGCACTTGTTTTAGGTATTTTCTCAAAATGAAACCGGCTCAAAAGTTTACTGAATCAAAATTCATACGTCTCGAATTTCGCTGTACATTATACGATTCGAATAGGGACGTAAATAATATTTCATCAAAATATATATTTGCGCGTTATATTGTATCAACTGACAGATGAAACTCTACACTGGGTGTTTCGGTCCCGCGAGCTTGCTCCAATTCGTCGTGTCATTTGACAGACCTTTCTCATTTTACGTGTACCGGGGATCGTTAAAAATGTACAACTTTTTATTCATACACATTTATGTAGTATGAAAAAATAGTGGTAATTTTCAATCTTATATCGTATTATTTAAACAAACAATTCTTCTATATACATATTTGTATTTAATCAATTTCTCGAATTTCACTCTAAAAATATCGGTGAAAATTTCAATTCAGTTTATTTGGACCAATGAATCCATTCACGACATTTTACTTTTCAGAAACATTTGTTTCTATTCAGTTTTGAAAAATATGTATATGTGCTGGCTTCTAACACTACTATAATAGTTTAAGCAGTTGACTTAGTTTATGTTGCTTAACACCACATAGCGGCATTACAAACTTTATTGACCTTGTTACAATAATTCAATCAGGCTCATATTAGTATTAGCATCATCTATACACTCAGATGCTGTTAAGCTGATAACTGAGACTCTTTAATCGTTTGAAACTTTGTCCACGAAAAAACGGTTTCCAAAACAGTACACATATGTATGTACTTAAGTGTTATATACTAAATACTATTAGTTTAGATTATGTATACGTCTTAATAGTGATTTATTAAACAGGTATGGTTTGAGTCACGATAAAATAATAACCTCTCATAAATCTATCATTAATGATGAAAGCACGCGTGAATAATAAGTTTCGTTCGATCATCATAATTAAGTTTGATTTAAAAATATTTAAACATGAAACTTATGGTCGTGAGCTCAAGTGCTACGCAGGCGTTACGCGATGCCTGTTAGGCATGCCGCGTGACTTGTTTGCCCTGATTTTCTACAGGATTTAAACAAACGAACAAAGTAGCTTGATTAAATATTGTAGCATATTCTGATACAACTGTTCTCAAAACTATTGCTCAATAGACACTTTATGAACTTGTTGTTTCACAGACTCTAAGAATGTATTACACAACTAACATTGTTTTTTCTTTCTATTTCAGATTCACAACTTTGCTTTTTGAAGATTGCATGGATATAATGGCACATGATATCCAGAACGTGGCCCCATTTGCTAGAGTTATAGCAAACTAAATTCAGATCAAGCAGTGCCCAGTGTCAGAGTGAATAATGGGAAGAAGCAACGTACGGATCAAGTTCGCACACTCCATTGGTCCACCTATTGACTCCAACACGCTGGGCACATCTGACTAGCATCCCCGCTGGCACCCTCGTACACGCACTTCAGTTACCGACGCTCTAGCGACTGCCAATAAAGTACAAGTCATACCGGGTTTTAATCGAACATTTAGATATTAAATATACTTAAGTACAAAGACAAACTGAACATTAAACGCAAGATTGTTTAATGTTAGTTTATAAAAAACCGAGTAGTCGGTCGGAAATTGAAACGGTAGTCATGACGGCCACTGCTCCAGAACTGTCAAAGTCGGATTTCTTCGATTTTGTGACGTCAAATGAAGTAACTGACGCTCAGTATAAACAACAGATGCGTTCTGTAAATGTGTTTATGGAATCGCCTGACTCTAGATCGAATCCTTTATTATCGGAGGAACCTAAGGAACAAAATAACAACAGTTTACTAAGCGTATCAGGCGGGCAATCCAGTGCCAACACCAGTATGGCGACTGCCACCACTTCCAATACCTTAGAGAGCTTCGACTCAATTTGGAATGTAGATCGCGACCGTGACCGCTTAGAAACTGCTATGTTAGAAGATCTCAACAAATTTTACTGGAACCAAGACAGTGAAATTAATGGTTCGCAACCTTGTACGGACACTGCCATTTCAAATAAACTTATTAGCAATAATACTGATGGACAAATATACACACTAACAGTTCTTAATCAAGACATAAATGAATCAAATTCCAGTAGGTATTGGGGAAAAGACGAAGATGTATCAATTTCGAGTCCAACTGATATAGAACCGAATCCATCTTTGGATTTAGAATCTATCTTGAACATGAATGGATTTCCTAATGACTTCAACCAGGATTCTCTACATTCAACCATACTTCCCAAAGTTGAAAGCTATAATTATGAAGATGCAGACTCAGAAAGTCAAAACACAGACTTGAGTACACGTAGTTTAGTCAAGGTTGAGCCATTTAGTTATGACGATACTGAGTTCCAAAGTAGTGACAAAACAGAAGAAACATCACGGAGTCCTATAATTGGAACAGCAGCAATATTGGAGGGTCAGGTTGAATACAATAACAATAATAATGACTGGAAATTAACAGATCAAAATACTTCTAATGAGTCTTTATTAAGAAGTGCACTGCAAGGTAAGGCTTTCATCAGATATAGTACTGTACAAAAGAATTCAACAAAATTAGACGCAGAAACGGAATTAAAAAGAGTTATAATAAACAACAACAATAAAGCTGATGTTCCTTCAATGTATTCCGACAGCAAAACAGAGGATATATTAATGGCAATTGCACCTGAAAATGGAACCCTTAATATATCAATATTACTTGATGATCCTACAGCTACTGTTATATCAAATGGAGAAAATCCAACTTCAACTCAAAGTGTTGACGATATTTTGCTATCACAACTTGATGCTAGCTATCCCGATGACTACGAAAAGCTAAAAAGAATAGCAACAGAATTGGGAGAATCTGTACAACCTTTTTGTTCAGTAGAACCTATCGATCCTACCCGTAGTGTTTATAACATACACCACGTAAACGGTGAATTAGTTACAATGATACCAGCTGGTGAAGTGCAGCTACCACAGCACTTACAAATTGTTACAGCGTCACAGACTGTGACAAGTACAAAGTCCATGAGCAAAGGAAAGAATAGAAGATCACAGAATAAAATAACGCCAGCGTTAACACAATCGTCGTCTGGTACAGCGATTCAAGCAGCCACATCTACGTCAAACGGAGTCAGAAAGGAGCGGTCCCTTCATTATTGCTCCATCTGCTCGAAAGGCTTCAAAGACAAATACTCGGTAAATGTGCACGTGAGAACACATACAGGCGAGAAGCCGTTCTCATGCTCTCTATGCGGGAAGAGCTTCAGACAAAAGGCTCACCTTGCAAAACATTATCAGACGCACATAGCCCAGAAGAGCGCCGCCGCCAATGGCACTACCAAGTCCACAAAGCAGAGGTAACCGTACGTAGACGGTGCTTCATTTTCGTCTGCAATGGTTAGTCAATTGAACGTTGATACAGTGATAAAGAGTGTATTTCTTGTTTTATAGAATACGTAAAGGCTGAAATATCACAGATGAATTTGGTAAGGTGCTAAATGACTTAGTAATAATGCAATACACAGAAGAAACGCGTCAAAGAAACTTGACCGTTATCATACTTGTTAATTTGTACGTAATTCCGCCCGTTACCGAATAATTTTTAGCTTTAGCTAGTGTTAGCTAAGAACAGGTACTATTAAGTGTTTTTACTTCGAGATTATTATGAAAACAACATTCCGTATTTATTAGACGATTTTTTAACGTCAAAGTGATAAAGTATGTTTTTAATGTCTACTGCAGATCTTAAATGGTCGTAGCAATTTGTGTTAAGTAAGCAGTATCTGATCTAAAAATCTATAATAAGCAATTTCCCCTAATATTTCTTTTGCTGAGTACAAATGAAACTATCAGATAAATAGCCAACAATGATGAACAGCTTCGGATTACCTATTGCTCGCCAGCGCTGTAATTTCTCCCGCGGTGCGACCGACTAAACTTTCTAAAAAAATAAAAAAAATACAAGAGTAAAAGAACGAACATTCAGTATCCAACATCTTTCACTGCTCAACTATCGTATCTTTACATTTGCTTAACTCCATATTCGTATCAACGTGTTTTTTTCCATATGAAATCTTAATGAAAACAGACCGCTCTAAATTAATGCGGTCGTCAAAAATACCTGCATTATTATACCTGCTACACGGCTGTGTTGTGTACAAAATGAATGGTCTCCTATTATTATCATAATCATATAATAGTTTACTAGAAATTTAAAGTCAATTATTTGGTACCGTGTACAATTCAAGACGGTGAAGGGTGCCTTATTCACAATATTACATCTTTCGCCTTATACTGGGAAAGGCTTGATTGCTCCCAGATTGCTATAAATTTGATATACTGGCGGCGTTTCAATCGCGGTCTTTAAAATTGTGCTCCCTTTCTCGTCTAACAAATTGGCCTTTCTTTGTTCAATCCGTGTACTTGGATCAAGAGCCTTGCCTCTTATCTACAAACAATATTATTATTATTATCACCGAGGCAAACTTGGCATTTATTTTCTTTAATAAAGTTTAGTGATAAAGAAACGTACTTGACAATCTACAAAATATTACTTCAGATTATAATGAAGTAATTAATTGAAATCTTAATTGTACAAATATATGTTTAGGGCACAAATATTTAATAATTGACATTAAATGCAACGAAGTTTTTTTATAGCAAACTATTCTATCTGAAAATATTCAAGAAAAGCAATATTATTTAATTTTTATTATAGATTTCATAATTACTCTATATAATTTTATATTACTTCAACACGTACATTATTTTAAATCCTTCCTGCTTACAAAGATCGCACAATATTAAGTTAAATTTTAAAATAATGAAGCATGCTTAAATGATTCATTCCGCTAGTGACGCGTAAAGCAAAGTAGCATTTTTGTTAAATTGCAGGGTATTTATAAACTTGTTATTTGTGGACAATGCCTTGAGGCGTTTATTTAATTTAATGTTTAAATTACTCCCTAAATTGGCTTTTATTTCAATGTTAAATTTATAGTGTCACAAACTAATGTCGTATCTACCTTAATCTATATATACAATTTATTTTATCTTCAATGCTGAAGCTATAATCTATTGAAGAATTTTTTTTGAACATTGATATTATTTAAAATAACAAATATTTACTCTATAAAAGAGATTATGGTAGATTAAAGCTAAATATTTACCTACAACTATTTATTATTATTGTAAATAATAACTTAATACTATAATATTATAAACTGTGAGTGTATTAAGGTTACATAATACTCAATAAGTGCTAATGTACGAGGACATAATGGGGTTTCAAACTATTACTCTATGTCTCATAAAATTATCTATTTCTAGTAGTCATTGGATGATTTGATACTTACAAGATACAACAAATATCTTTCTATGAATATACTCAGTGATGTAAACTAGTTATTACTAGTTGAATATTTTCAACGTTAATTCTCAGTTAAAGGGGCTAATTGTATTTATCTCTCCATAGTCTTGCCAAGTAGATACGGATAACAATATGTTATATTAATACATTCATATTTTAATAATAAGCAACCAGAGTAATGACACACTGCCTTGTGATGTTTCTGCCTGACTGAAAGAAGAATAAACAAATGTATGTAATTTGAGCTGTAGCTCGTGAAATATAAAATTTGCAAAGGACTATAAATCAAGAAGATAATATAATAATTATTACGATGATTTAAGAAGGTCAATTAAACTATTTTCAAGTATCTTTTTCAAGTAACTTTGTTTAAAGTGAAATATAGAAATAATAAAGATTTAGGTATGTTCTAACATTCATATAGTATATTTTATTACAATAACTTCATTTTCCAGTTACCGACAAAATATCTTCTTGATTTATAAATGTCTATTCCTGATATGGGAAGTAATAAGTTTTCGAACATGTTTAGAGTACTAAGTGCTTAAATATATGAAGCTGGTTAAAAATATCAATGAAAATGTTTAGGAGTTTCCCTAATAATACTCATTATTTGTAAATAGGTATGATAATGAAAATGTAAGTTGGAGGATGAAATAATTCGAGACGTAAATTTTTGCTCTACCATTTGTATCTCATTAGACGGTATTTTAAAACGTTAGCGAATTTATAGATTTTGTAAGTAATAAGATATTTTCGAGAGATTTACCAATTAGATGTAAGAAACTATGGCTACCTTATTGTAATATGCGTCTGCATTAATGGTTGTTAATATATTCATGTAATATATTAAATTATGTTGGTTTTTGTGTACTTATTTCGAAAGAATGATTTATTATTATTGATGGATTATTATTGCATTTGTTCCTGAGTTGATTATTAGATTTTATTAATAATGTCTTATTTATAAGATGTCTATGTTTAATTTGGACATGATTAATTTAACATTTATTATATAACAGTGTGTATATTTGAGGAGGACGTGAATGACCACAGTAAAATAAATGCCAGCTCTCAATATATTGTTGTAAATATTATTATCTGATGTATTTTGGAATGTTACAATCATTGCTCAATTTCCAATTTCAAAATTTACATGTAAAAGTTTACTTCATTATAAAGCTGGACATTACTTTCATTATTTATTATAGAGGTATGGTTAAGTGAAAAAAAAGGAAAAGAAAACAATATTATTTTGATTAACCCGAGCTGTGATTTTCGCTTATGTGTTTTCTTTGACACAGTGTCATTCGCTAGATGCAGACAATATGTCGAAATATGTGACCAGGGCAGTACGCACTGGCCACAAATATTCAAGTCTTCCATAAGCCTAACAGATATGACAGTGAATCTTTTGCGTCCTAAAGCAATTCCGTAGTATATAACAAAAATACATGCAGCTATTATCGCCCTTTATTAATTAGGCTTACTTAACGATAACAAGAATTAATCTTAAGTTACCAAAGTACAAAAGATGAATCTTTGTGTACACAAACGAATTTATAAGAATTTAAAACGTGTTTCGTAAGCTTTTTGAAAAGTAGGACCCGATTTGTACCTTCGTATCATATTTAAAAATTTATTGGACATGTGTGATTTTAAGAAACATACGACCATCTTATTGTCTTATTATATCAATAAAAATAAATTTGCCGACCCTTCTATTACCTTATTGCGCAACAAGGATTGAAAAAGATTTGAAAGTTGAGATTATAAAATCATTTTATTGTGTAATAATTTACTATAAAAAAGATTGTTTAATGTTTTCTTAAATCGGTCATAGGACAGGGAGGTACAAATCACGTTTTATATGTTATTTTTAATAAAATACCATACACATGTATGTAATCATTGACTATTGTAAATGACGCAAAAGTTTCGCATGTTATTGTATTGTTAGTTCTGTCCGAAGTAATCTGGTCACTCATATCAGTATCAGATAAGCTCTATTTGTAATGTAATGAAATTCGTAGCTACCATAATTTTACAACATTTACAGTTTTGTATTGAATTTCTTATATTTTTTACTTTCCTACTTTAGTTTGCTAATAAAATGTTTTTATAATATAAATAAAAATATCTTTCATTTACTGCACTTGCGACATCCGGCTTCTTACAAAGGTCAAAGACTTCCGTATTTTTTTTGGCACCTTGAATATAAAATTACTGGTAGTTTGTTAACGTCCAATCATGTTATGATAATCACCTTTCCAAATGTTATATTTCAAATTTAACTTATATTACTACTTCAGCTCTACTAACTTTCTTATCCCTATAACTCATCTTTGCTTCCCTCCAAGACTTGAATTTTAATTTATCCAAACTAATAATGTATGCCGTATATGTTTATGTGAACATAACATATGAAATTAACGGATAGTTCTTTTAAATTCTCAAAGAAGACCATAATGTACAGTTTAGTGATATGATTACCAAAACAAAAAAAAATATATTGTTGATAATTTAGTGAACTAAGAACCAATATCATTATGTTAAATGTTATATTGTCCAAAGTTTCTCCGTGTCACATGAGTGTGACATGCGTGATAAAGATTAATTCCCGTACCAGTGTGACAGTAAAATGGATCTGAATTTCAGTTCCGACGGAATCCTCGTTATAATCTCTCTCTTTCTCTCGCTTTATTAAGAATAGAATGTAGTTAAACATTTATTGCCAAAATGTCTTGTTGGCATAATCATATGAATAGAATTAAAATAATTTACTTTCTCAAGCATCATGCTAATTAAAATCCATTAGGCCGTTTTCGCCTTTAAAGCGTTGTAGAGTAGCGTCCATTATTATCCACAGATTAGTTTTATTACGCAAAGTTTAACAGTTGTTCTTGTTTTTAGCTTAATCTGCTTATTTATCAGCGATTACAAACTAGTCTCATTTCAGAAATATTTATATGAAATGTAATTTTTTTATGGAATGCACTGAAAAATTTACTTTGTATTGTTATACAAAACTTAATGTTAGTGAGGCATTTAGACGTGAGTATCACTAAATCTTATGAGCTGAAATGTATAGAATGTGCTTGTGAATGTTCAGAATATAGTTTGGTATTTAAAAAAAAAGCTACTGCAATGCGTGCTATGGTCTGGCTTAACGCACACAATCCCAATGCTGGACTAGATTTTTTTTTAAATGAGAGAGATAAAAGCGATATGCCGCCAATCTGGTTCATAGATAGTGTGACGTGGCATTAAAATATGTAGGTTACCTCACTTTGTTTTCTTTTACAACAATAACCAGTAATTATTCCCAATATAACAAACATTTAAATCATTATCCTATCATTGTTTAAGCCAAGCTTTGACTAGTTTCAAATAAATATGTACGAGCGGTCATAAAATATGCATCAATTTGATGAAGCTTATAAAGTTCGAAGAAGTGTACAATAACAGTAAATTACGCAAAATAACATTCATCAAGTCATGATAGCGCAGAGCCGCCTCGCCTGCGGGAAAGATCTGTGGTAATGTGACGTAATGGAGTCATCGGAAGATTGCTGCGGCTTATGATTGTAGTCGAGCCTAGTCTCCACTTTAGTGCTTTATGGATTTATCAATACCATAAACATACATCATAAAATTAATTGTACAAAACAGTTAAATGCATTTTTAATAAGTGAATAATGCATAGTCAAGTTATCAAGAGTTTCTCCCTGTTCGTAATGACGTAAATAATTAAATAATTGGAATTATTTCACATACATACTCAAAAAAAAAAGTTTTTGAATTTTCCAACGTACCATGGTATTTTTTTCTCTCAAAATATGAATTGATTGTTTAGTTTCAATATTTATATCAATAAAGTATAATTTGTGTATTGGACCATCAAAATAATTATTTGTATAATACATTGAATGAGTTACAAATAAAATAGATAAAGAAATTTCGATCATCGGCCCAAAACAGAAGATCTGAACACTGGCAGCCTTAACGGTAAACTATTGTCCGAAACGAGGTGACCGGTGCTTACGGCAGGGCTAGCGAGCGACCGAACACAACGAAATACTAAAATAAAAATAGACATAACTGACTGACTCATTTCTTCTCATACCGCTATTGCCAGAATTGTCATTATTATCTACATCTATATTATAGTACATCTACATATATAATTTAGACTACAAATTAAACGTAATCTTTTTAAGACGCTTAATTAATGAACGTATATATACTGGCAGGCAATATTTTAATGAGACAAATTGCAGCGACTTTTTACTTTTATTGCACGCCAATTTTTCAATAGCATCTAATTAACAAAGATCACCTGTAGCTAATTTGATTTTAAATTATTTAATGTAATTTCTATATCAATATGTGTCCAATTAAATCCTGATGAAAGAAATGGGAATGCGTTCTATAGTTATACTGATATATATGTGACTGTACGCATTTAAATTAATGTTGTCAATTTAAAGTATTTCGTATGAAAAACTGGATCTCAATATTTTTTAGGCTGCTGCGTGTCACCAATTCTTTAAAATATAAATAAATAAACGACGGTATCCACAAACAGGTGGACCGTCTGTTCTAATCGATTTGTTTGTATGATAATTTGTAATATAAGTAACTACGAAGTTAATTCACACATTTGATTGCAACTAGTGCTATGAAGGTATTCCGTGCGAAGCAGAATTGCATAGATTATAACTAATAGTTATATGGTAACAAATGAAAATATAATCGTGTTCAAAGTCTATTTTGCCTAACCCCTCATATACAGCACATTACAGATGCCAATCCGGTAAGTGTTGAAAAGTATTAGCCTATAAGGCTAATAAATAGCCTACAGACTTATTAGCTTGACTTTAATTTTAATTTACCTACTCATCCGCATTTATTTACGTAGTTGCAGAACATTTCATTATGTAAGTATAATATTATACTGTTAGTATTTATAACATGGAAGCTTGCCAATATGAGTTTTATTATACGTGGACCTCCCAGCAAAGAACTTGGTAAAGTAACAAGGAAGATACTTAGTTATAATTAAGTACACATTCTTCATTGTAGTTTAGCAAGACAGGCTAACAAAAGCACATATAATACAGATAGCAAGGCGTCTTCGACGGGGTATTGTTTCAAACTTTTCCGGCCGACGTAGGGTTGGCATCTAAGTATTTTTAAGACGAAGGTTTTCGGATAAAATATGTATTGATTGTGTTTCATTCATAAAGGGTATATAATAAAATGCTATTTTACAGTGTTTGATCTATCCACTTCGGTACGAGGTAACCTTCACTTTACTACATCGCAAAGTTTGGTCAAAACAGCCATAACATGGTGTTTTATTTAAATTATAATTAACATTGGATAAAAAAACATGGGAATACGAGATACTGTATTAAAGCAGCCTGGAAAGTAGACCTCAATCTCAAACCGGCAGACCTGGATAGCATTAGAAGCCTACCTGTCTGTTTTGTGACAGGAGTTCACATAATTATTATATTATCAATATTATGCTTTTATATTATTGACTGGCTACACACCAACTATCTTGATTGAATCGGCTAGTATTTCTTTCTTTCTTGTTTTTTGATTGACAACATTAATTAATGCGGCTAATCTTCATAATATATATATTCACCCTAATTGAATTATACATTAAATCAAGCTCACTCGTCTAGCTAATACCTAAAATTACTATAATAATACGAGTATCCAAAATTGTATCTACATTTTTGTTTGTGAAACTTTTAAACTGGTTTGTGAAAAAGATATGACTTTATCAAAAAGACTTTCTTATGTCTATAAATCTGTCTTTCTTATCTTTATTTGTTTCTCGTCAACATCATGTCAGTAATTCTACACATAGATATAACAAGAATATTTTATAATTTACATGTTTTAATTATCATGATATTCGGAATAAAGTCTATAAGAATTTTCTAGGATGTTTATTTTATATATTGCAGAAAGCAAAAACGATATGTATAGCATAGTTTTTAATAATAACGATATCTGTTTACGACAATATTCGTTTACTAAACTAATCAGAACGATGACAGATGACAACCCTAGGTCGTCGAGCTACGGCCACGCGGTAATTAACTCTATTGTGGGCAAAGAGATCCTATCGATACCGCAAACACTTCCGATGGATTTACGTTTGCATACTCGCTTTCCACTCATTGTTTACGACGTCAAATTTTATTCTTAATACATATCCATACGTAAATTTTTAGACACAACAAAGACGAGAACACTGACGTAAAACAATCGAGACGAAAGTGATACGTGTATTTAAATCACGTTCCATTTCACTTGCTATAATCTATCTATATTTATATACATGAGCAAAATAATACAAACAATATGTAACTAAATCATTAATCTCCGTATTTTAAGGTTATCATGATCACGTCACAGGGATATTCCAATGAATTAAGCTCTTAAACCATATTGTTACGTAAATTATGGTATCTACAATAAATTAATAGTGACTCTTAAATAATAAATTCTATGTTATATTTATAATTTATAAACTCAAGTTTCACGTAAACTTTAAATGTACATTTCGTACAAATCCTAAGAGTAACAATTATTATAATATATAAATAATAGTAATAAACACACGTTTATCTATAAAAAGTAGATACTACTATTTTATTTTCTGTTAGAGAAATTGAATTCTATAAATTTATGTAGGTATAACGCCAACTATACATCCTATGCATGTTTTATAAAGTTTGCAAGGTGTTTTTCTTGTTTTTCCAATACTTATCTCTACAATGAATTTAAACTCGATTGTACTGTTAAACATTACAATTTTCTGTCAGCTACCTTCTAGTTCCATGAAGAATTAGAGATGAAATAATGAGTCCAAAGGGTTTAATAGTAGTAGGTTTAACTGTATATACCTATCTATGTCTATAGCCTTAAAGAGTTCTAAGCTGTAAGAATTTATAGAATTGTATCAAATAGGAAATTAAAATACATGAGAGGTGCAATAGGTATAGGTAATCTAGCTTTCTTGTTCTTCACGAATTATGTCTTATTGAATCATTTCATATGCTATTGAAATTGTTTTATCCGTGAACACAGAAATTATCTGAAATAAAATAAAAGCACGAAATATAATAATAATATGAACACGATGTTTATATTTATGTGATTATAACCAATAATTACAAAAAGACACATCATTATAATTATCACGATCGACGAATCAACTCGAATATTTGGCCACCCGTTACGCTATAATTAAGTTAAGCGGAAAATTAACGTGACTGTGGTATGGTTATCGTTCAGACAGCTAATTGATACATAAAACCGGAGTTCAAGAAATCGAACAGAGAAAACGAACAACTAATCCATCTCCTTTCTTCCTCCTTTCCCAAATATAGAATAGGTATAATCTTTTCTAATGCACGCAAATATCACTTATTCAGTCACTCACATCTAAAAGATGTATGCATAAAAATATACATTAAGCTTGTTACAAATATAAATAGACGCCAGTGATTATGGTGAAGCACGCAAACTTTCTAAATCTGATGGGCCGTCAATTTTATTACAAGTTTTAATTTTCGAATGTTTATCTAACCAATAAGTTTATGTAAGATTAATAATGTACATTTTTAAGTACCAGCTTTATTAAGTACGTTTATGAGATGCAGAAATTTGTGTACTGCGACGTACTACTGACGAAAATTAATTTAAATAGGTAATTAATTTATCATTGCTTTAATGCAACCATGACAAATTATTAAATTACATTACTTATAATGTATGGACGTTCGTGTAAAGCGTATAATTAAATTGTGTGATTAAAATTTTTCGTACAGTTTGCTTATGGAAAATACCATTCGTTTTAATATTTGATTAATTTGTGTTTATACTTTAATAAATTATTGAATAGTTGGGTTGGATTACATGATGATGTAAAATCATGTCGTTATTGGTAGTATATAAGTGAACTAAGCAGTAATCTAAATCTTAAAAATAGACTAACACTTATCAAAATTACATCTAAAACGATGCTTTTGTTTTCCAAAATCCATTCATGTAAATTCATGTAAATAGCTGACACACAAGCCCGAAAATCCACCTGATACCAGCATCAAAGGCATTACTGACGCGACGCCCAAGAAACAGCAAAGAAGAAGAAAGAAAGAAACTGGCTCTCGAGCCACCACATAGGAAAAGAAGAGTCGTGTGGTGGTTGCCTCAAGCAAGAGGATGGGTTTAACATACAATTTACATAAATTAAGCTTAGGACCGGCATTATCAATTCAGTGGCACCGCTTATTGACGGTGCTTGTTGTGTGCACTTGCAACAACAATTATGTATGAACCAATCTTATAGCGTCAAAGCACAACTGATACGATATCTAGGAAAAAATAATATTCTGGGTAAGAGTTTTCTAATTTCTTGCACAAAGATTTAGATAATTTGTACTTCTGATAACTCAAATAAGGGCGAATAACAAGAATAAATGCAGTTTATATAAAGTTTTCTTTGCCGCGTTTTTAATACCTCGGTATTAGTTACCGCTTTAAGGAAAAAAACACCTGCAACCAAATAAATGAGCACCTAATAATAACATAAAATTTATATGATAAAATTTAATTTGACATGAATCATAGATGCCTATTATTGAAAGTAATTATTATTTTGTTGTTTGAATTATTTTGGTGATTTTGGTATTAGTAAAAATACATAATGGCTTTAATTTTAAATTAATTCATATGATTATTAATTGGGATACTTAGGGATGTTAAATGGCGTGAAAATATTTATGGCTGAAGAAGTTTGCTGTATGTATTCATTGCGAAACCAATCAATGACCATTTTATTCACACTACGACATTATAATTATTTCGATTTACTTTTTTACGGAACCCCAAAACGGATTTCCAAATGTTGACTGTCTAGAAATAAGTAAGAAGCTAGTAAAAAAGTCTATCTCCATTTGAATAAATAATATTTATTAGATAATTCAACTCCAGTGTATTTATAGCTTTAGGTATATACCGTACATTAGTTATACTAAAGGTATACCCAATACAATTTGTGACGATATCTTTTCATCAAAATTCTTAAAATTCAGAACAATCTTGTCGATTTTTTATTGATTTGCGTCTTGTTTAATTAATACTTTTTACTGACACGCACTTTGCCAGGTTTTCTTCATTCTCCGATACAAACTTCACATTTCTATGTACGAAATAAAAATATAGATAATTTATATAAAATGGATATTGTTTCCCGATATATTTCAGTCTATAATTTTTAGTTGCAACAAGTAATAATTTTACTATATTAGGTACTAACTAAATGACGAAGTAAACTTTGTCACGTGACAATGACATATTGAAAACTAAGTTGACCCTATTTTATAATATTTCGAACTATGTATATCCACAGCTCGATTCACAAATATTAACAAAGAACATTTTGCAACAAGCGAGTAATAATAAAAAAAAATGTGTATATCATCAGCTCCAACGCACAATTGAAACGATGTAGGTTACGTTTATATTCCAACTTCGAATTTAATTTCAAGCGGAAGCCTAATGATCTTGTGCTTGATTAAGCGAACTTACCAGTACTTACGCCAACGTCGTATCAGAAAGAAAATTATCAACATTGACACGTGACCAACATTGACCAACCAACATTATGGCTAACAAAATTGGTATACTATTCAGTATTCGTAGATATATAAAGATTTTTCCTATCACATAGATCCAATAAAGCAATGGTAATAAACTTTTAATTTTTCTTGGTCTTTATAGGAAATCATTTCTGGCTTTGTCATTTCACATTTCAACCATAGACAGTAGACGATTTTTCCAATTTCAGTCCTACCGCAAGACGCGTTAAAGATCTTCATTTCAAAAACCCGAAAACATTCTGCATATACTATCGATTGTTACCACACGTCGACTGTTTCGAAATGCTGAACAATGTTTGTTCACTCAGTAACATTTACCTAATTACAAAAAATATATTTTGTTATCAAACATTTGGAAACGTTGCATAAATGGTTAACATAATAAATAAATAATTAAAGAATTGGATTTTATGATTTATTATGTGTGTGAGTCGGGATTTATGATATTCAAAATTATATGTAAGTGTTTATAATTTCGTTGTAATACGACTATGCATATCCCAAAACATAAAGCAAAAAAGCGGTCCTAATCCTATTAAAACTTCAGGTATATGTACCTTATATGCATCTGAAGGTTTATATAATATAAAATATATCGAATATAAAGTAAAGATTAATATATTTTATATTAAAATGGCAATATACACACTTATATACATTTAACATCAAACAAAACAGCTATCTAGTGTTCAATAAAACGACTTCGTTTACTTAAATATTTTAATTAATACGCGTGGTGTTATAAAATTACATTAACAATTAATTTGTGAAACATAATAAATTAAATTAATTAGAGTAAACAGTATTATTATTTTATGAGAGAGCTCTACTTCTTGGGGTCTCTGTAAACACCCATGAAGAGTACCGAGTTAGTGGGATGTTCGTACACAATGTACACGAAGGGGAAGTTCGCAATAAACGTCGTGGGGTCCGCGGGCCGCGACGACCGGAAGCCGAACA
Organism: Calpodes ethlius; assembly: GCA_018251375.1. Taxonomy (NCBI): domain Eukaryota; kingdom Metazoa; phylum Arthropoda; class Insecta; order Lepidoptera; family Hesperiidae; genus Calpodes; species Calpodes ethlius. The sequence goes on from DWPA01000901.1 coordinate 20,626, forward strand.
TCGCGGACGCTGCTGCTGCCACAGTACCTGGAATTAAAAAAAACCATTGTTAATATACTAAATACATATCTCCAATAAGCCTGTTAAAAATAGGAGTATTTTCTAAATAAACTAGTTTTCCTTGACAACTATAAATACTAAAACGAACGTTTCTTTTAGTATTAGACATTATTTTATTATTGGTTTCAACATTTGAATTTAGCACCGTACCTATTACTGTCTAGCAATCCTTAATCTTGGAAATATAGACATATTTACATACCTAAAGCGTTTTATTACTTTGTTTTTCGGAGAGGCTTGTGGCAACTTCGACTGTACGATTCTTTTATGTGCTTAATTAAAAGTTCTCCAATATGACTTGCATAGCCTTTACTATAATGGGATCGATAGTTTAACGTCATTTCATTTGTTTAAACGTAAAGGCTAATTGTAGCCTTCTAATTATCGGTCGCATACCTTTGTCTTTTTACCGTCGTATACTATTGATAAAATCCGTAGCGCTATGAATATTTACTGAGATTTGAACACTAATTACTTATAAGTAAAATAAATAAATTATGTAACCATTTCAACACTTAT
>DWPA01000902.1:0-21194 GCA_018251375.1 Calpodes ethlius
GGTAAAATATTGTGTCTCCTAAACTATCTTTAAATTATTTTTCCTATTGAACTTACGAGAATACACGTGGTCTATTGTATTGATTATAATAATTAATTAAGTCAACACGATATCATCGTTTCGTGTAATTTGTTTTTAAAAATTGGCGTAAAATATTTTCATTCAGTATCAAATAGAACCTATGGAAGAGACTATATTGACATTCGAGCTTTTGTGTAATTCACAGAAAGGTCTGTAACTTTCATTCATAGTTGGTTTTATTGACAGACTTTAATATGTGCGGTTTTAATAACACGATTTTAGACAACATGTTCGACTTTGAGATTCAATACGACTGACAAATTCGTAATTAACATTTAAATATGCTTGTTATAATGAGAACACGTTTAGTAGAGATTTGCGCCACAGACAACACAGCAAGTCTTAAGTAATTGATGAAGTTATGTGAGCGATAAAAAAAATGTTTTTCTACGTAATCTGTGGTGATATTTCTACACCATATCTATATCTGTTACAGATTCGTTGTCATTGATTACGAGTTGAAGAATGCTGCCAAAAATAATAATCATCTTTCTACTCTTTAAAGGTAAGATTTTTTTATAATATTCTGCTCACATCTGTGTTAATGCCTGTGTCAACGACAACGTCTGAGTACACCCTAATTAACGCGTAAAATTATTTTCTACATTAATGGATTTCTTTACAATATTTACTTTCGTTAATTGGTAACGATTAATGCGATAATTAGTGCGCTAAACTGTTGACCAATTCAGCGTGGACTCATAAGAATATAATATATTTTAAATTACGAGTATCCCCGAGTGTTATCGCCATATCTAACAATGTAATTGTGTGTATTTAATTGATCGTTAAACCATGATTATGATAGAATACTTGTATGAGTCATCTGGAGTAAAATCGCATCACGTCGAAATAAATCCTAATTGTCTTTCTACCGTTCGCACGATGTAAGACTTTTGAAAACTATTTCACATTACTTAACTAACGGTCTACATTTGTCATTTTATAATAATGGCATTTTAATTTAAAATTTGAATGAAAACACGGAGAAAACAAAGAAGTAAGGAAGAAGTGGTATTTTTGAACCCATGAAGTCGTGAAGAGCGTTTAATAGTAAGACCACGTATAACTACCACTTTTAATCGTATACATGCGTTCCACAGTTTGTTTTCTACCTCAAACACAGTACTAAAGCAATCGTGATTCATGCCATAATGTTTTTAATATTATAATCGTCATTAATTTAAATCATTGCACGCTGTATGGCGATTAATATAAATTATACGTTTAATCCTATGTTACATATGGACATGTTATATCATCAAACCTGCCAGTTACGTAATTAAATACATTGCACGACACGATGTGAATTTATTTAATTATACGTAAATGTAACAAATCATTTTAATTTAACTTAAAATCCCCACAACGAATGGTATCTGACGTTGAATTATCGTCGTCGAATGGAGAGGAACAAAGTATACCAGTAATAAGTTTAATAATTTAATAGTTCGCTACATTTAGTGTGCTCAATCTTTAACTTCAGGCGGGTGTCCCCAAATCTAATCCCACTAGAATTCACTAATCACGAATAATGCAAAGTTACATCTGACATCGAATGATGCAGGTTTCAAGCAATGAACAAGTTTCTATTAGCTCGACTCAATGTTCAGTCTTCAGCAATTAGTTAACACCTAACAGAATATAATCCACGCAGGATTTTCGGTTCTATGAGTTATTTGCTCTTTCGTACAGTTTAGTCTCTTTGGAAACTTAGTATGATTGGTAGTGTTGAGTGTTATCGCCTGTTTTGGATTTAATTATTCGTCAATACAAAACACAGAAAGGTTTCTCATTAGTAATTTCAAGGATCTCTCGCCCACCTACGACTATACTACAACTAGAAGCGGGTAAAGTTCACGCTAAAAGATTTTCTTTCTAAAAGATACAGATATACAAATAAAGGTAATAAAAGTGAATTATATTGACGTTCGAATATAGTCATGAAATACCAACAGGACAAATGATTTTGAATTTGAATTTTCACACCAGTCGAATGTGGCATTGCGACGGTACAAATGAAAAGTTTTAACAAGATATTGTGCAGGTATTATTAAACTTAGTATCTGATATCGATACACCTCGTCACAAATATATATCGTTATCCGGGAGTAACCGAGTAGAAATCTGGGACTGAATTTACTTTAACAATTTTCGATATTTCTGTCATGATATATAATGGACAAAGTTATGATTTCACAAGACATTAACCTCGATATTCACGAACTATGAGGTCTCACAGTGAAGTTGAAAGAAAAGGTCGATTTTATGTATTCCCATCTTTGTCTTTGGCATAGTTGAATAAACTAGAGTGAAGAAGACGGTCATACAAACATTCGTTCCTCTCTTTCTATTTCACTGTGAGACTTCACAGTACTGTTTGTGATTACGAAGGTTAAGTAAGATTAAGTAAACACTTAATTGTATCGTATAAAAGGGGACCCGCGCTCTGCACGCCACACTGAAGGTCTAATTGCCTCACGTAATTACGATGGCCTAATAATGAATTAGTCGTAATGATAGGCGAATTACCGGCGGTCCGAGTCACAACTCAGTCCGTGTAGCTTTAGGAATTTGGGGGTTAAAATAAATATTCGCAGTTACGTGCAAAATTCAATCTTATATGCAGAATTTTACTCATCTGGAATGAAACATGTGTTATGATACGAGCTCGTTCCTACATCCGTCATCCGGTATTAATAACGATTGGTTAAAGATGAATAGATGTTCACATATTTCCGCCAAATCGTCTTTTAGTATTATCGCAAGGATTCATAATTACGGATTCGAATTTTTATGACGTAATCATTACTTCTTATGATCCATGAGCGTACTCATTGAAGATTTATTTCCAACTGTTATAAATGTTTACATACCCATAAAACCCAGCAAGACGTGTACCAATAAGATCATTTGTTACAAATAATGTTCCATTGAACTTTGATAGCTCGTAGCTGTAATATAAACCTATTTTTGGTGTACAATTATCAATGTCTGCGAATACTAATAACTATGCCTTAGTATTTTCTACTACTAACATTACTAAATTGTTACTAAGGCGTAGGTACCTATTATACTCGAAAAAAATACTGTTTTAATTGTGAACCGGTGTCAATTAAACAATTGATGTTCAGTACGGCGCGTTAAGGAAAGCTGATTTCAAGTCGATTAAATCGTTTCTGCGAGTATCCAGAGAGTTCTACACACAAAAATATGAATTCTAATAAAGCATTGGTACGAAATATATCCCGTTAATAAAAATGTAATTGTCACCTCTATGGGACAAGATCAGAAATGTCACAATCACCAACGTAGCTAGCGGCTGTAACGAATATTATACAAGACGTTATGTGTGTAAACCAACAGTGGATTAATTCAGGCGGCGCGCGGTTTTAGTGAGGCTCCGGAATAATCGGCTTGCGTCTTTGGCGGCGGAAATACCCTCAGCTCCATTCTATAACTGCTTCCGGAGCGTTACTAATAGCGAGAGTTATTACCGCGGATTGTTACTAACATGTTAGATAGAACATTATGCTAACTTCTAATAACTTTCAAGACATTAATACGTTTTATTGTTTGATTGTAACGTATGTTTCTTCTTTCAGTGCGATAAGAAAATAACTACGATAATAATTACGTTTTATAACATACCTCCCGGTACTCACACATGTAATATAATATAGGCTCGATGATTTAATTAACGTGTATTTAACATTAAAAGGTGGATCGTTAAAAAAAAACATTACATTGCTGAATATTAAACTGTTAATGAATATTGACATGGACATGTTCAGTTAATGTTAATAGTAATTATTATATAATTAATAAATTGGTCCAACATTAAATTTAGCTTTAAGTGACAAATTATATATTGTACGTCTATACGGGGAGCACGTAGCGATAAGATGATTTATACCACACTTCTCCCCACCACCACCTACTGTTCACAATTAATTACTTGAATTTGAGTTTAAATTTGCTAAAAGATGTGTAGGGTGTAAGAGGACGGTGTGTTAACATTCATTAGAGGCTTGCGGCGTAGATAACCACGTTTTGTTCACGTCGATCCAGATTAAATTACAATAACTGAAGTATATATATCGCTAATATAACCAAGGAACTCCAAGGGAGATAAAAAATATCGGGAGCACTTTCCAAAATTTACGCACTTTACGTTATAAGTGATAAAGTTTGATGCTAATAGGTACGAAGTTAAGATGTCGGGACTGGGTACTCTCGGTGATTAGTCGGGCCATGGACGCTGTCACCCACCACAAAGTCGTTCGACGGTGACAGCTCAATCAACCGCGAGCGGCAGCGTGTCACGTGGTCCGCTCCAACCTGCCACTATCCGTCTCAAGACGCCCTCATCTTCCTCTAATAACCTATTGGCCGCTTCTTCATTTAACGACGTGACATTTTAAAATATTACTTAACACTATAATATTTACGTTCGTGTTAGGTCACAAGGAAGATCTCCGCTACGCTGGAACGATCAAATAAAAGCTCTAACCTACGCATTGGTCAATGAAAATGCCCGTCAAGCATCGGCGAGAGACAAATGAGGAACAGTAGTTCAAGACGCGTCTAAAAATCATGTATGACCACGACTGCTCAATATTATGCGACTAAGAAGAATAATATTTACTAGTGTTGCAGCACCTTTAAACTACATATCTCTCGTACGCACATGTGGACGTTTTCGTGTATACACAATATATGGATAAGACGCCGTTGTCCTGTCGGCCAACAAAGGTTGCCTTTAGCGTGACACGCTCGAAAACTCAAGACAATGATGTCAAGTTAAATCTTAGACCATTCTGTCGAGCTCTGTAGCAGGATGCTTCACGAGTGGGGAGTGTTGACTCGAACTCGAAGATAAATGGAGCCTTTTAAATCCTCGAAGTTAGAATTCAAAAAGGCCCGCATTTCGGACAATTTCAATTGGAATGTTTAAGCGACGTGTGAAAGCACTGCTCGTAAATAAAGGATGTCTAGTCGAGTCTAAAAGTGATAGGAACGCATGGACATAATACTGCAGCGTCCTGCCGCGCATAGGGTGAGCAGTTTGTTCTGTAACTTATTCTGTAACTTGTTGAAAATGTATTTAAAAACGCTTCAAAGATTTTGACTTTGATTGTAATAGAAAGTATGAGGCGCTTCAGTTCTCGGACGTAGAGATGCCAGTGTCTGATCTCAAATAGAACGTCAGTTAACGTGTTTCTAATTACACATTCCTCATTCACGATCGCCCCTCGTCCCTCGCCCCCCCCCCTCATGCCCCACACTCCCACAAATCGCTATCAATTTGCCATAAACGGTAGTCATTGATGTAATTGTTTACCGAATTGTTTGCTCCCAGCTCTGCCAACTATACGCTATTAATTTGCAGATTGGTACGGTTAAATTGACACCTACAATTTTCTGTAAATAGTTGTTTTGTAAAAATAAAACATTACAAATGTGGCATCCAAAACATTCGTCGCTAATTTTTCGCATTTTGCAACGTTTATCGGTCGGGAATCGAATCCAAGACATTTCGTTTAGTGGGTACGTTTACAATAAGCTAGGGTAAAAGGGGTATTAAATCTGACCTCGATATTTTTTTTTATTTTGTTTAAGTGATCTATATCGAAACCTAGTTAGCTGTACCATCGTCTCGATGTTCCTTTTGCTTTTCTATAAATTATATAATATCTTTTGATTACAATTCGTTCAGAACACATGATGTTTCAGTCGCACTTCATATCATAATTGAATTAAGTAAACCTTTGAGATGTTTTCATGTACATATAATTTGAAGGTATCGAAAAAACGTTGGAGTCGTCCCGCGGTTAATTAAAGACCTCGGTAAATATTAAATTATCTCAGTGTTCCTTTGAATGGCGCCATTTCATCAGCTCTATTTATTTTCTGCTTGGTGCTACAGATATTTTCGTAACCGAGCGACATTTCGCTTTCCCAAAGCGCTGGGTAATTTTATCCAAGTATGATGTTCCTTTAATTTTTCTTAAAGTGTTTCGAGCTGGCGAGACTTTATCTGAACTCAATCTTTATGATTAATGCGTGGCTGCTCGCCGCCACCATCACTCAATCGCTTAAATTGGAAAAACTTAAGTTCGGATCGGATCAACTCTCGAAGCTGCCGTCTCACTAATTTGTTCTCTAGTCAACGTATCTCTTTCGATGACACTGACGAATTATTAGAGTATGAGCTGGTGGTCCGTTAGTGGTCACAGTTTGAACATATGGTTCTGAGGAAATTATTTTCCCTTTCTTATTGAGAACCAGAAAAAAACACTAATGGCTTCTAAAGAGAATAAAAATAAAGAATATCAGTTGACAAGTAGAAGAGAAATAACAATTTTTTCTTTCATTAATTATATATGAAATGAATTATATAGGATGCCAGTACGTCCCAGTAGAAGAGAATTGGTTCATTGAATAATTTAATATTTCATGCACTGTTTACATTTAAGAATTTCAAATTAGTCAATCAGACGTCATCGCGTAATTGAGTATTTTGTACGAGGATATGTTCAAGGGTATTACACGTGCAAACAGGACTCGATAGTGCGCATAAAACAAACTGACCGGTGGCACATCTAACCGTTTTATTTTGATTAAATTTGGTTCCCCTTGTCATCGGCAGTACGTATATAGAACAAACATTCTCTCGGAATGTGTAACACAAATTTCTGCACCCGTTTGGAACCGAACACTGGACCTTTAACTCAGCACATTCAATCAAGGTTACGATCGCTTAGGCTACATCATATAAATTAGTCTGTTATAATGTGGTAATATGGTAATTCAACTCATTTGTCATATGCAACTAATCTCCAAATTAACTACAGCCCTGTCCGACTTCCGCAATTCGTGAATTGATACACCTGAGCCTCATTTATAAGTTTTCAAGTGAATCCTTTAAACGTCAGGCTTTAATCAATTAAATAAATTCATCTGTTACCTCCCTTCAGTTCCCACCGAGCTTCACTCCAAGCGCTTCGCGAGTTTTAAACGTAGTTCGATAGTTGCTTCTAAACCACGCACATTACTTAAACGACTTGTATTTAGTCAATGTTTGGAATTTATAATTAGCAACGTGGTGGCCTTCCCCGCTCACATTTGGGAGTACACCTGTCGATGCAGAACATATATTTTATACAAAACTACTCTGCGTGCAGCCTGTGCGATTAAATCTGTTATATTAATCTATTATATTCAAATCCATTGATTTGTTTTATTGATTACAAAAAAGAACCGCCAAGTGCGACTGGAACTCAAATATTAATACTGATTTTGCCATGTTAAAACGATCATTTTAAAGTAATCAAGCGATCCCCCTTCGACTTTAACCGTTGTTTTACTCTTATTATCTGTTACTCTACAAACTGTCCGGTACAGTATAATCTGTGGCACAGCTCTGTATGATATAAAGTTGTTGGTACGTTACGTCTACTACTTGTAGTAACATCTGCGACACAATTTTTACAACTTGTGCAGCTGTTTTTCTTGGTTCATGAAGTATTTTCATTGCCCAGTAAATATTAAATTGTTCTGGTATTGTAAGGTCGGGCTTATCGTTTTAATATTACGTATAAGAAATAGTAATTAAATTTTATGATTTGTATAGTGTTAAAGAATATATTTTAAATATAATAACAGAGATATCGGATTTTATGTCCGTGACCCTCTTTATTATTTGTGATAATCAGTCTCTTTCACCAACGGCCATCCAAATCCACTTTAATAAGAATTGTTTTATTATTATTAAATACAGTGAACAAATACCGCACTCTACGGACATTTCTCTAACGATTTAGTGTCAACAGACGGTTGGTATATTGTTACATTTAAGCAGATCAGGCGTCTATTTAAATATGGAGAAGTAGTAAGCCATCCATCGTAAACGTATTTCTTATTAATTTTCAAATAATATCCGCGACTACGGAAGTATTTCGTGTAGCCCAAATGTTCATGATATACATAATGGTTCAGAGACAGAATATCGCGGATTATGCATATGATACGTAGGTACATATTTGTATTCGTATTTTGAAGAACACCCCTTATTTATTACGTCAGGTTAAAAGATAATAATGTATATAAAAAATGTATGATTTTAATAGCCAAAATCGTGTTACTTCACAATATTTTGTACATTATTTGTTGAGTGCCATAAGCTGTGAAGGCGTATTACCAAACCTATTCAGTTACGACCCACATGGAGTGCATAGAAGCATCCGATATCCCGCCATTTTGTTTTATAAAAAGCAATCTTCTAGTCGCTAAAAGCTTTTAGATCAGCTTCCGGCGCTACAGCTGTGGAGCGCCAACTAGACACGGAACTTGCAACTGGATATGCAAATAGGTGCAGCTTGAACCGTTCTAAATCCTTCAACGAGCGCTGGATACATCTCTGTAGCACTGCTAATTTCTGTACCAAGAACCCGTTTTTGTTACAGTTCAGCAAATATAAAAGAACGTTGAAAAAAAATAAGTCTTAAATGTGGTGTAAAAATATTTATATACCTACCTATATATTTAATTTTAAACGATTTAAGATCCCATAATATTAAAGTATGATATACACATATCACTATGTATGTTATCTATAAGTTTGTATAAATTAGGTGTTACTCTTTCATATACTATTATCGAATACGTATTCAGTATCATATCGGTTTGAAATTCCACAAATCATGAGTATTTGACTCAATAGATTAATACAATATGATAAATAGTATTGATTAACTTTTATACGATTTGATTCGTTTGTAAGTAAGGCGGACACGGCTGACAGAATTACTCCTTTATAGATCCCCTGAAAACAGTTGTGGTGGCTGTCAAGTCGGGAAGGATGACGAGCTGAAGTAAATTATGCGTAGGTTTTAAATGCCACTTAATGTGACCTTTGATATTACTCTTTCTTATTTCCTAGGTAATCTGTAAAAATTTGAAATTATAGAGAATTATGTACTCCGGTACAGCAATGGAATAGTAATGGGTATATTATATTTAAAAACAATCGAGCTCATTGCAATAATGAGAGACGTGGTCAAAGTTACGAATTATGGACAAGGTTATTACAAACATTTGCAAGTGCTCGGGTTTGTAGAGTAGCTCCGCAGTGGCACTCGATTAGTGGTCGCCAGCTGTCTATTTTGTGTTAAATTAAAGATCGTGCGTGAGATTTTAATTTCGGCAAGAAAATGTGCAGACATCTCGACTCGTGTAGCGAGCAGTGAACCCCGCTACTTCTTAATTAACTTGGGAATTTCACCTACCCATTTAAATTCAACATTTACAGCAAAATGTTTCTATGTTTTTGTGTTTCGTTGTCAACACGACAACACGTATATGCCTAATAATAACTTCGTAACATAATGTAATACACGTTTATGTAAATTGTGTTGGAATTCTATTTTAATTTTTAAATAATTCTGCCTTATATGTGACACGGTGCCTCACAATATTTAATTAAAATTATTAAGTAATGCAGTAAGTGTAACAGTACAAATTTACGATTGACCTCCACTACAATCATCAGTGGTGTAGTAGATGTTGAAGTTTAAGTAGCACCGTGATTCGGACTGGAGCGATACAAGTGTTACCATCAGCTCCGCGATCACACTGTTACAATGTGCTCCGCCCTGTCGGCGTGTCCAGCTGATTGTCTCACCTTCACTGTACAGCGTACTTAAGGAGAAATAATGTCCCTAGTGTTGTTACGTTAACGTTCAATGTGTTACTTGTTACATTAGCTGTGTTATAGGAAGGTCATTTTATTGTAAACGTTATAACTACCTAAATAGCAGATGAGTGAGTACTAAATACTAGTACTGTAGTCACAAACTTAGCAAAGATTTCCCTCCGTAGACATATGACGTATCAGGATAACAAATACGACATGATTCTTCTTAACGTTCCTTTATTTTAGTCTTTCTTTGTTTATTACGTATTTTTGCGCGGGCCGTAGTTTTATCTGTATGTCACTTTTGACATTAATTTCCCTTTGTGACTAGTAAAACGGATTACATTCAGTTTTGTCATATCCGTCCCGTCTATCCATTTCCGGCTCTGTTCAGCGACACTTAGTATCAGAGAGCTGTGTTATAACATGAGTATACATAGGTATTTATCCAGCCCAGAAAGTGATACATGCAATAATAAAAAGAAATTAAATAAAATTCGTTTCTCGATAAAATTCTTTTGGTTTACATATTTCACTAACAACATTTTTATTGGCGACGAGAGTGAAAGACAAATTTTTCAGAGCGAATAAAATGTCCATAGACTTTTAAGAATGAAGTCGTGATTCGGAAGGAAGGCCGTAAAAGCACTTCAACTGGGTCGGAATTAAAAAAGAAAAGTTTTTAGACTTTTCCCTGCTATTTATCATGTTTGGTCCGTCAGACGTGAATTCTGTCCGATGACAAGCCTCTCCATTTTCAGTTAAATTGTTGACGAAACATTAGATCTTCAGCGTTTATCATTTTGCAGAGTTTTAAGCTAGTTGACCACAAAGTCGGGCTTAACGAAAAAATGTTATAAAACAAAAATAACTCGTGCCAGTTTTCAAAGAACAAGTTCTGACTAAGTACTTTTTTCATTAGCCATTTTTACGTGTAAAGTTAAGTCAAAAGGACCACAGGGGTAATGGCGGGGAAGGCAGAGTACAGTAGTGTAGCCGCACTTCAATGAGACGTACATTTTTAGGCGCCGCGGTCGCTAATGACGTCGTAACGAGCTTCTCAGCGTCAACATTTTTAAGTAGACCTATGCCACCCTCCTCCTCCCTCCTTCCTCGCCGTACCCCGCTTTCTGCATTTCATAAATTATAATATATTTTTTCCTGGGAGTAGCATTGTTGCATGTACCTATATAAAATATTACTGTGAGTTGCTCTGAAGCAGTGGGACACAAACTATTTTCATCTCGTAAGAAATTCGATAAATTTGTTGATTATTGTTTGTTTATTACTAAGCAATTACTTAAGTGTAACGTTAAGAAGATGTTTAATAAGCTTGTTTATATTAGCCTCGAATCTTTGTTTGGACTCTATAAATTTTAGAAAAATATTTATTATTTCTTTCTGCACGCTAAGTAATGGCTACGGTACACCAGGGTACTGTGGCACATACTTTATGGAACAATGTTCTAGACTATCATCTACTCTCATTGTTCCCGAGATTGATGAAAACGCTGTGAAGAGCGGACTACACTCGCCAACTACATCAGAATAACTGTTAACATGGAAATATTCTCAATAACTCTACCCTAACTTAACTTATTCAACAATTAAAAAGCGCGCGATGAAAAGTACAAAGTGACGATCAATTAATACATACATAGTTTCACATATTTTTACTGCAGAGATACTATTTTAGGTTTAGTAGTATCTACAAAAAATCTTATCAGTGTGATTCAGAATGTAGTAAAGCGCTATCTATTGATAGATTTCTGAACCACGCTGCTTCATCGAACACGATCTTATTCATTTGTTTTAAAACGCGTTCTTAATTATTAGGGGTCGTAGTCTTTGTTAGTCAGCGATATAAAATTAACAAAATCGTAGCGAGTTCACACAAATCTAATTTATGATAGATACTCGTATCTTCGGCGTATTAAAATTAATTACTAGTCGTACCTAAGGTAACCTACTTCATATTATAGTTTGATTAAAGAGCTGTTAGTAACCAATTTAACTTAGTCGATCGGTAAGTATTTGCGAACTCGTAACCGATGTTTTCCGTATTAGGGGGAAGACTTTAAAGTATGTTAAGTAGTTCCGCGGAGGCGTCGTAACACCTCGGAACTATCTATAGAAACACTCGAGGGGAAATAATCTAAGGCTGGGTTTAGACGAACTACAATAATCCGAAATATATTTTATAAAAGTTGTATGTTTGTTCCTCGAACATGCCACAATGGCTGAATGAATTTGCATGAACTTTGGCACACAATTAGTTTATAACCTGGATTAACACATAGAATACTTTTTATTCCTATAAATTATTAAAAAGTTACAAGTGGAAGATGGGCGATTGATTATAGAAGAAGGGTAGGTAATTCGGCACTTTCCTGGAATTAAGTACTTGCCCGATCTGTTGTAGTCATCATATAATTACTTTAATGTATTTTATTATGTATGATTGTAATAGCATTCATATATTTGTTGTTAGTAAGGCTGAAAATAAATGTTGTTTTCTTTCCTTCTTTCTTAAGTGAATACATTTTCGTTGAGACAGTTATTTTCTCTGCTAGCGACGATCATTTAAGATTCAACCAATTCTAAACCAGATGAATAATGTTTAGTATCTGGTACTATATTGGTTCAGTTCAGTAGAATACTGAAACATATATTTTAAATTTAAATTTCTAAGTTGCCAGCTCTGCCCGGAATTATTCAGCCGTCATTTAAAGGAAACTGCACTAATTAATTATAAGTAATGAAAAGTAGGTACCTCAACACGTACTATATCATCCGCACTCGCTGTTATTCGTTCTCAGTTATTTTTTTTTTATTTCGCTCGGCTCCTAAGAGACGTTGCATAGTGTTAAATATACTGTAAGTGTTCTTAAGAATTAGTCTGACAGAACAAGACAAGATAATAGAACAAATGTGATGGGTTATTTGGACGTAGTTATGCAAAATAGATCTAACCCATGAAAACCGTTTTTTTTACACCAAAAATGGCATCTCTAAATCAATTTTGGTATATGCAAAAGTTGTTATTTTAATATAACAATTTTACTAAAGGGTCCATTTTCTCAAAAGCCACTTTTTGTGGTTGGATCTATTTGGGTATAACTATCTACGTCAATTTGCTTTGGTGACTATTCCGTTTGAATAAACTCTTCAGGTATAATACATTAGTATGAATAAACGATTACTCCCCTAACCTTTCCAAAGATTTTAATGAACACTAACATAATTAAATCAAATCACTCAATCCATGTTTTAATGACACAAGGTTAACGTGTCATTTATTCTATTAAACGTGAACGCTACAAATCCCCTGCCAATTGCCCAATAATCTAAACGTACAGTCCTCTGTGACGCGACGTGCGGACGAGGTGACGAAATTGGAATTAAACCCGCGTTTGGACTACGCAACTTGATTAGCGACCTGTCGCCGGGTATGACGTCATGTTAGTACTCTGTACTGGTATAGTGTAGAAAATTAAATAGTAGTACTTAATTTCTCATGGACTTTTACGAAGTTATAAAAGTGAAGTAAAGTATTATAATTTGTTAATAAGAATAACTTTGGCGAAAAAGTTATATTAAATGTACCCTAAATATATTTTTTAATACTATTCCATTATTTTGTCACCATGATAAATACGTATACGGAACTTCCCAGAAAATGTCTAAATTGCTGAACGATTTAGGTTTTCATATTGATTCATTAAGAATTTGGTTCTTTTATTTTATTTAAAAAACAAGTTCGTGAAAATAACACAATTACACGGACACATCCGGATGTACACACGCGGGTTAATAGAGTGTATGTGTATCGTTGGATTAGGATTAGTGCGATGACAGACGAAGCCCACGCGGTGCGGCCGGCGGCCGGCGGCCTGCAGCCTGCAGCCTCGCTCCGGCCGTAACTGCATACAACTAGATTGAACCGGTAATTGAACGCTCTGTGACAACTCAAACAGCATGTTGCAAATCAATTAAATGAACTTCTCTCGTCGCTAATCATTGGAAATCCTACCGAACGTGACGTCGGTGAATACATCGTGTTCGGGTAAAGGTTAAGTTTACCTCATTAAACGTGCCTTGTGAGATAAGGTATCTACTTTTATGGATTGAACATTGACACCTTATTTTGAAGCAAGCAGTCATACCTACAATGATAGGATAAAATATCGTCAAAGTGAACGCAAAAAATTAATATTGTATACAAAAAATATCGTCAAAGGTGTACAGCGCGTAATTTTAGTTCGCATTCGCAGGTGTACGTACGGAACCAGGGCGTGAGCCCCGCAATAAATTCAGGGGCTGCCGTGTCCGGTAACTCACATATTGTTTAAACGAATTGAAAAATCGTCCCCAACCAACACCAATTACCACGCTCCGCGCTCGTAGCGGCCGCCTACTGGCACTGAAATATATATTCGTAATAACGCCGGTATCTGCAGTCTAGTTACAGTAATTACTGGAGTTGACGTTATTACTGAATCGACTATTTTTATTCAATAGCTAATAATTACAACGACGTAAGAACTTACCAAACTATTTTTACTCAACAACTGATAATTTGACCGCAGTTAGAATTTAGGCGACCATTTTTAATAAATTGCTAAGAATATTAACAAAGTAAGGACTCTCAACATATTATTTACGAATTACTAATATTAATAAATAAAACTAAGTTCAATCCAAATGTTGACGTCTAATGTCTACGAATTAGAGAACGTTACAAATAACAACGAGTGGATAATTTCTGACAATCTTAGAGTTTAGACCGAACTAATAATACAGATTATAGAAGAAACGACGATGATTCATGCGAGAAACATAATCTTCCCCCGGGGGCACTTTAAACTAATAAATTACGGGAAATATTTGTTAATAAAATATTTTATATTTCTTAAACCTTATTTAGCTTACATTGGGAAAAAGGCTAAAAGCAACCATTGACAATCAAGCTACACCTACAAGCTACATAGGTAAACTATAAAAGTGATTCAAAATAATAAAAGCAAGTATTTTTCATGATTACGTTAAACAAGCGCGTTAAATGACAAGTCTACAATTCTTGTTCAATAGATAGATCATTTATTGAGAGCTGTTGTAATATTCTCCCTATAAACCTTTGCAGTTTATAAGAACTTTTGTTATAGTTAATATTCATTAGGTTATTTTTGATGATATATATTTTTAAAAGTATTATTGCCCGAGAAATGCGTCCGATGAGGTCGCGGGCGGCGGGCGGCGGGCGGCGAGCGGCGGGCGGAGGGCGCGTGCCCCGGCGCCGGCCGCGGGGATCAGTCGACCGCATCCCCGTTGTTTTACACGCAACCGAACGTTTAAACACCGTGTTTAGTTAACCGATAACTGATAATACTGTTTTATGTTAACGGTCTCACGGTGAACGTGTTGCTGCACTGTTCCGACCATAGATTTCACGATTTATGTGCCTTATTTTTTCTCACGTTTTAGTAATTATATTGTAATATAATTAATTATTAATTGTTGATATAGTTTTAATGTTAGCAGTCTAAAGTTATAAGTGCTCTAGAGAGCAGACTGTGTACCTTTATATTGCAGCCGTGGTGTGATACGTTACAGTGGATAAACTCCTTAAAATTTAAAATACAGCATTCAATTTATCAAATTAAACTCAATCAAATACTAGAGTGATTTACTCTTAATAAAATCAACCTGCATCTTATGGTTTAATCCTGTAATAATCGGATTAATATAAGATGTGATTCAATTAAGTTTTAGATCTAATTCCGTGCAATTTATAAGAAGTACACTCGAAACTTTTATGTAACGAAGGAAATAAAGATTATCAAAATGGTGTTTAATTTATGACGCGTGTATCTGTTCAGGGACTCCGCTCTATACGAGCAGATTGTTCCATTTGGAGATTAAACATTCGCCGAGTCGAAGTGTTGTAATATATTCCAAAGCTAAGTGCACAGTCGTGGAATCACGTATCATTTACGATCGGCGCGGCACGGCGCGGTGCGGCGCGGCCAGGCGCGGCGCGGCGGCGGCACGAGATTGGTGTTTACGGCGCGCGGCGTTTTACTGGCGTTTCGTTCGTTCCTATCACTTATCCCGATCGAGTGTTTATGGACCACTAACCGCAAGATATATTTTATGTTTACAAAGAATTACTGAGCTTTTATCAATATATATACATGACTTAAAAATGATTTACTTCTACGATGTCTTTTAAATGTTTTACAGATCTCGTGCTATTGATATTGGATCCTAAGATGAAATCAAGGTTTATTTATTCAGTATTAAAGTATAAAAAGTTCTATATATTGCTAAGTGATAAAAGTTCTAGAGGAAGTTTTAATCACATATCTTTCGATACAATACGCCACTGGAGTATTTATAGACCTCATATAATAACTAAACAGTTTGTAGTCGTCTTTCTAAAAACATCTGACAATGGTGTGAACAAAATAACTTGAGGGTAGTATCTGTGGATACAGCCATAATGAACTAAAGTTTCTCATTAATACAATGACCCGGTGGCTTCCGCGGAGAAAGCGCGTCCTCCAGGGACGGCGAGGCCCGCGACACCTCGCGGCGTGTATTTATGGCGCCGAGATCGCTGATACGGGTCGCTCCGAACTGTTAATAACGCCATAAAATCTATCTCGCCTTATCTATCCCCACTTCATAGATTTAGTGGTTTCGTACATGTAAGGACGCCCACGTCATTGGGATTAAATTTATCAAAATATTTTTTGATCGTTCTGCATGAGCTGAGTTTTTTTCACTTAAATATCATAACTCATTTTCGGAATTTGGCTACTTATAGCAAGAGTGCTTTACGTCGTCGATATTGAATTTTAATAATAAATTACTTATACTTATGACGATGATTCTGTTTCAGGTCAATAACAACATTATAATCAATTAATATTAATATTGGAAAACCTTTCATTACGTCAATACTTTAGAAATATTGGTTGAAATAATGGAGTTATAGTAAAAGTTGTAAACTTCGGTTTATTAAAAGTATTTCGATTGGAACGTTTACGCACACAAAGGATTTAATTAAAAAAGGCTCAACTCGAGTCCGCAGATTACAAATTTTAAAGTCAAGTGTTAAAGTTTGTAATTCGAACTCTGAATACCCGCAATTTGGCTCGTATGCTAAATTAAAATTCCCTTAATTTCGGCGATACACGGCAGAGGCATCTGGTGACGCGATTTGCATGGTAATCCGCCCGCGTGTATACTCGGCTTTACATTTGTTTTTATTGTTAATTGATTAACATAACTGGTTTTATTGTTATCTCGCGGCGGGGACTTATTGTTGTTCGGAAGTTTCTCCTTTATTTCAGCTTTATCCATTACAATTTATAATTATTTACCGACTGTAAAAAGTACATTCTTGTTAAGCAATCCCGAATCCAATAGGTACACTGATATTAAAATATGTTTAAAAGCTAAAACAATGGCCGAAACGTCTTTTGAATTACGTCATTAATTTAAAGATTCGTTAGCGCTAATAGCGCGCTTTCGAACTGATCGCATTACATTCAAAATGATTGGGTACTTACATAATTATGCGTAGATAATAGAACTAAATGTCTATACGTATAAATATCGAAGGCAATACGGAAATTACTATAAGATTTTCTTTTAATTACCCCGTAACTATTTATATATTATTATGTTTTTAGAAGGATGTAACTCTTCTCCTTATTTTAGGTATGTAGGTTTCGTATCTTAGAAGGTTTTAGTGGCCGGTGATAACCTGATCACGGGCAGTACAGTATATTTATATCTTTTTAATTAATTATCGATATTTGCACGATATAAAAGGCCAAACATGAGATATTGAAATCTTTGTACGTCTGTCTGTTTGTCTACGCTAATTTTCGAAAAAGCTGCACGTATTTTTACAGGACTTTCATTGACAAGTTAAGAGGCCATCAATTCACAACTTACAACTTACTATGCCACCTATATATTTACTAAAGCTAAGCGATTGCGGGTATGCTAATTATATACATGACATTTTCTTTGCGGAGACGTACGTCAATCGCACTACACGGGAACACGATATTTGTATTTTTAGATGCATTTCACTGTAATAACGAGATGAAAGGGAACTTATAGCTCAACATGACTTGTCAGAAGATAGGATACCACTGTAGCACGTACGTTGGACACTATCTAGTATGATGGGGACCTACTGTTTCAAAATTACTAGTACGGTTTTCATAGTTTCTATTGCTGAATTATTGATAATCTCAATTTATTTAAGCTGCGTGCTGTGATATAAGAATATATCTTTTTCTCGGATGGAACAACGTTATAAAATAGATATACATCCACAATGAGATGATACTTTACCTCACGCACTAGTGAATATTTTTGGATCAAAATATTGTTACATATTGCTTGAGAAATTGGTAATCAGATTCGTAAGAAAATTTAGTTGTCGACTCACAAAAAACAACTAAATAATTAGTTACAGTAGCCTGAGAAATTTTTTTACTACACTACATCAACTAAATTAATAAAATTACTAGTTACGAGTATATTATAAGCACTTGCCGTAGGTAATTTTTTTACTTACTCTCTTAGGAGAGTAAATGACCAACCAAGCAAGCATGAGCCTTTTGGACAGGAGTGTAGGTACAACACAAAAACCAGTGTAGCACGTGAATGGAACGACACTTCTGTGTATCTAGTCTGTGCTCTGACGACCACCACTCCACAGCGATTGATCGATCATGTGCCCCATTTGTGGCGATACACTCATTTACTCCGAGAGTGATACGCTGGGTCCCCTTTCTGTATACACACGAAGTATTAATATCAGCTGTAGAACTAATATCGTGAGCAATGGTCGATACTTTGATACTCAGATTTTTAAATATAAAGACGCCTGCATCGGAATTTGCAGTGTAATCTGGATCGGATTTGTATATGGGTTTTTAGGATTACAGCTCAGAATTCTTTTGAGAACAAAAGGTTCCCGGTGTGTATAAGAGACCATTAGACATTAAAGCAATTAAAAAAATAAGACATGAGGTCAGGGTGTAAAGAAACAGTAGGTATTACCCTAATAATAAAAACTTGGGTGGTTATTAAAAATCGTGTGCGTGTACTCCTCACGCGGCATCGCTTTCCGGCACAAAGTAGGTAGAAACATGAAACACTACTCTGTGTCACTGTCGTACGGGCAAGCGACCGTGGAATGTTCTATATGCAGTTTGCCATAGCAATCATTAGGGCTGTCAATAGAACAATAGAAAAATATATAGTTTGATTAATTAGGTTGGCCCCCAAGTAGGGTTACCCCAGAGTATCACAAACCCCCACAACCCTACTATAGGTGTAGTATACAGCTATACGCTGTAGATGCAGGTAACATGAGCAAACAGGATTGACACGACAGCGAAGAAGGATTAGGACGATGCGATTACGTACTGAGATGTTTCTAATTACTTCTTTAATCGATACGAAAGTAGATAAGTACCGTACAGTTCAAGCTTTACTTTATATTAACTAGCTTAATTCAAGCATCTTCCATTTTGCAACGGTTACCATGGTAACGACAGTAGCAACTACCAAAAATATATACAAATACAATATATACAATGTAAACAAATTACCTCATAGTTAATCTCTTGTGAACTTAAGTAGAGATTTGATTTTTTTTGTAACGGAAAACTGCTGACTGTTTGTATACATAATACATACGTGAGATGACGTTGTCGTGTCGTACATTAAAAAGCGATGAAGTTACCAAGGAAAAGAAGGAATATCCATTGATGAAAAGACTACTTTTTAAAATCAATCTCGAAATGTTTTAAAGTGATCCACAGGCGGAACCGTTCACCGTTCACCGTTACTGTTTACGTTTCCCGGCTAGAACCACGAAGCATATAGCTAAAGTACAGATTTATTATAAAATAAATACCATCGTTGCTGGTCACCAGCACATAAAACACACTCCAACAATACGACGTATGAACGCACCGCCGCGTGTATAGTAATGGTCCGATTGTGTTGAATTATTTGTTTATTTCGCGGACGCGGCCAGATTTATCGCTCCGATAAATGAAAAAATCTTTTGAATGGTTCTGTGATATCATTCGCAATAGCATCCATCGAATATCGTTTTACGAGGATATTTGCTCAAACGTAATACTCATTCCGGATCAACTCATCCGCACCTAGCGCCACACTGTTTCTATGTAACCCACACCCCGTAACGCTATTTAGATAATAATTAATGTGACACCTGTAATCTATTATTAATGTTATGAATTGAATGACCAATGTTATTGTGATTATGTACATGAAATTTAATGCTGTTATTCATTGTTATATATTAATTATGTTAAAATGTTTAAATAGTATTTGCTTCATTTAAATTAAAGTCTTTAAAATGTTCTAGTGAACAATAAATTTAAGTAAGTACGAAAAATATATCACATTCATGCCATATTCGAGGGTTAGATCGTATTTGTTAGTAGCATAAATGTGCGTCCTAGCTAGGGATCCAACTGAAGGCCATAAGTAAAAAGAATATCAGGTGGGCCGTTTAAATGTACACATTTTCCAAATTCGCGTACATATTGTATTCATACGTAAAAATATTTGTATACTTCGTATTTTGTCGCCGTGTACTGCCGGGAAACACATATTTCATCGCAATCATTTTTGTTCCAGACATAAATTAACGCATGAAAAATTAAAAAGAAACTTCGTTTGTCTGCGAATATTTTTCACTCTCTGATTTCTGTTAAGTCTATTTTGTGTGTATAATTTATAGCTCTCCTAATAAGGTGAAAATAATCAAAAGGCTGACAATTCAACGTACCATTGACGCCGGCGATGCGTGGAATTAATAAGAGTGTCATTAAAAACATGCCGAGATACAAAGTATTGTGTTTGGTGGGTCATCGAGCGGATAATGAGGCTGCATCGATCGGCGCAGTAGCTCGGTCGGATGCGGCCGCTGGCCGTCAAATAGTAATTGACCGCGGGAAAATAATTGAGCATTTTGCTACTACAAATACGTGGGTATGCAACAACATATATGCGCATCTACGTATTTATATGCAGGACATTATTTAAACCCGATACGAAAATCAGCAGATGGTAGGAGATGAAGGTGTCAGCTCGTCTTTATAAAATTTACGGCCGAATTCACAAACATTACTATAAGGCCTGGCGATGAAATAAAAAAAGGGGACCTGATGTTTGTATTTCCATCTCCTTCACTCTAGTTTCTATACCAATGGCACAGACAAAGATGAGAATACAAGCAATCGTTCCTTTTTTCTTATTTACTGTGGGTCCTGAAAATATTGTTCGTGAATACAGGGCATAGATTTAATAAGTAATATTTAGTTTAAAAATAATAATTCGTATGGCA
>DWPA01000903.1:0-21185 GCA_018251375.1 Calpodes ethlius
TAACACACTCATACCTCCGCAGTAGGATTCCATGTGTCCCAGGTGGCATGGACAACACAAATAACACGTTACTAACACCCGTAACCCGACAGTAAATATTTATCTGTCACATAAATATCTGCTTCGACCAGGAATCAAATCCAGGACCCCTCGCTTCGCAGGCAAGGTCACTATCAACTAGACTACGGGGCCGTCAAAGGTAGCATAACTCACCTAATCGTAGTTACTGACTCTACTTAGAATACTATAAGTAAAAATTTGTATAAAAATAATTGTGTATGGGTAGTTATACTATGAAGACCAGCTATTTCTACTGTTTATTAATTGTCTTAATAAGCAATTATGTCCCGGTCTGAAGGGTGTTAGGTTTGGTTACACTCTTAAAAAGGCGATCATGGATCCTCAGGGGTAGCGAAACATCTGTGACCAAATTCGATTGGGATAAATTATCGGATACACTTATCTATCATCTGTCCTTAGCGATACATTGTAACACACATCAACTTCGAATGGGATCAATGAATAAAGATTTATAACTTGACGTTTATTAATAATTACTACCAGAATTTATACCAGGACTAACAGTTCTATCGTCCACACTCCTCTTACTAACGAATAATTTCAGACTAATATTCTTATTAAAATACTGAGGCTATATCAAAAATTATTGTTGGCATACCACCTCCCTGTCATCACATATATATTGTCTTTATCTGACAAAGTTGTTTCATTACCCTAACTACAGTAATTTCTACAGTCCTGTTTAAAGTTTCTCACAGGTGTACAGGAGCGGCAGAAGATGTTAACACATTTCTATTATTATTATATACAAAAGAATCAAAACTTGAACAGCCGATAATCATATCAACATAGAATAACTAACAATGCTGATTCGGTATAAAATAAGATAAAAACCGAAAAAATGGAAACATTTACACAAGTAACACGTTTATGAGTATCGTAGTATTCGTCTATCGGAAGCTCACGACAACAACAGACATAAATAAATCTGTATTATATCTGTACATTCTACTCGAAGATTCATACATTCAACCTTCACAGCATCGCAATAAAATTAAAAGCATCGAGAATCATATTGTAGGGAAATAAAATGTCTGTGGGTTAGCGTGTGCGTACAAAAGCTAAATTTAGTAGTCGTGATGGGGAAGACTTCCAAATGTTGTTATAAAGATTTATTTAACAGTTAACTATACTTTTACTGGCTATGAATTTTGGTACTATAATAATCGCTTAGTTATATATTATCATTTTATCAGTTTTGGCTTCATGTTTTAATCGAATAGTGGTGTATTTGGTGATCGTCCGAATCAAATGAATTCTGTGATTTAATAAGCTTGGTTGACAAAAATTAAACCGTATTTTCTGGAGGGGATAATTCCACCACTTTCATTTATAAATTTTCGTATAATACTTTCTGTGATTACACATACATATGTACTATAATAATCGCTCATTTATCACCGACGAGAATATTATTTTATGAGGAGATATTAATAGAAATTGTTTATATTACGCATATATATACGCATTAGTGTTGTTAAGCTTGTTAAAGGTTTTCACGTCTCGGAAAAACGAGCGTAGGTCGCCTCGCAATGAGATGGACTGACAATTTCAAAAAGAGTGAGGGTATTCGCTGGATTCAGAAGGCTCAGGACCGGTCTGTGTGACGCAAATTAGGGGAGTCCTATGTCCAGCAGTGGACCTTCAAAGGCTGATAGATAGTGTTGACTTATATCTGTCAGTTATTTACTGAATTTGAATTCGTCTATTATTATTTTTTTTTTAATTAAGTGAGGTATAAACAAAATTTTATACTAAGAATTGTGCATATTTTAAATATATATCAAATTCGTTTAAAACATAATAATTAAACTTAAATAACCGTAGTCCTTTATCCGATGAAAATTAAAACAGAAATTGTAAAACTGCTCAAAACATTTTAATTTGTTTAGAAACTGGTGTCTATTGAAAACTTGAAATTGGGTCAAGCGATGTCAAAAGACTCGGATCCGATATCAGTCAAAACTTATATAGCTATATATAATGGTGCATTTATACGGTTGCCAAATCTCGGCAAGCCAATCACAAGCAACAACCGTGTAAACAAGTGTTTGATGAGGCTTGTATATTCTTGTCAGTATTTGTCAACAGTTCCAACGAATGTCGACTTTGGACATGTATCAATCGATTGCGACCTCTCTGTTTGTCTAGATTTGATATCGTTTGTGTATCGACGGTGGGCAGACGTGTTGGCATTGGAAATATCTTTTCAATATCTTTGCAATTCCCTTGTATATCCAAGAGTTGTGAAGATATGATATTCAAAAAGCTCAAGGGACGCCAATTCATGACAGATGTAAGGTGCAAAAAGAATTATTGGGGAAAATAAAAAAACAAAAATGTTATGGTAGAAACAGCGAAAAAAAAAGATTTTTTGATTTTGGCGCTCAATATTTTGGAAATGAAGAATAATATCAAAAATTTTAAGTTGTGTTAGCTGCAACTTTAGCCTAAAACAAAGAGGCCGGTCGTCTTTGCCTTGTAACATTTTTGACCGAAATCATAAAGTTAGAACAACATTTTTCATATGCTGTGATTTTTTTTCCAAATCAAATAACAACTATTATACTAAATCGTATCTTCTCAGTAAGTTCTTTACACCTATAATTGAGATAGCACTAATGTTTAAAATATGTCATGAGCGATGTAAATGTGATTGGTGTGTATCTTGTTGGTGTGACGTTATAAATAAATAAAATAAAATAAAATAAATAAAATATTTTTTCAGTTTGGTGATCAAATGACGGAGTTTTGAGCTAGCAAACATAAAACAAAAAAAAAGAGATTAGAACTTTCTAATTTCTAGAAATCACTTAACCCAGACGAGGAATTCATGACTTTTGAATAGTTTTAAATAAAATATTCTCTCGTATATATTATACTGTGAGGAGAATCCACACGACGAGAAATCCTTTGTACGTGTTTCTAAGTTATTTCACGCACTGTGAATCTAGGATTTGATACGTGCATATCTATAACTAAAGTCCGTCCGACTGTCCGTAGCTCAGCGCAGGGCCCCTCACTACTGAAAACCCGTAAATTGATACGGGTTAACGGATAAAGAGTGGGGATACATTTTATATGTTTTAAGGATCTAGGGAGAAGAGATATGAATTTTATTTTTGTCCTCGACCCTGCGTGATGGAGTGTGGTGGCGGAGATCGGCTTTTGATTAAGGAATCCGTTTGTAAAATATTAAAATTTAAAGTGCCAACATTGGTTAGAGTTAAGTGCGTATCAGCGCTACCAGCGCTCTCCCAGCTAAAATGTTGGCACTGGACACGTGAACAAATTTACGGATATTTTATATATCATGACTTCAAAACAATCAAGATTCAGCAGATTTTACATGTTAATTAGTTACAACCGAATACGTTACCGCTACGCACTTGGCCTGTTTTATAAGAAATCATGCCTTGTTTACTAATGATGCGGTAAGTGAAATGCCCAGTACATTATACGTTAAACTACCTCATGGAGTGGCCCATCGCGTTACATACCGTACGACCCAATAGCCCTGGTGTTATCGAACTACAGATTGGATTGATTTAGCGGGCTCGATCACTTTCAGTAGACCTCGCCCGGTGAGCCTCGGCGCCACGAGCGATTTACATTACTCACAGTTCAGTGTAAGGAAATGCGTAACCATTGACTGTTCTAATGTAGGCAATACGATGGAAAGCAAACTTATGATTCAAAACTCAAGTGTTTCTTCTGGAAAATATGATTAACGTTTTAAAAGTGTTGTATCTGGTAGTAAATATATTAAAATGAGATCATAGCACTAAATCGTGGTAGATTACGAGCAACAAACATTCATCCTAGAGTACCGAGAGCCCTCGCCCTCGCCCTCGCGCTTGCCCTCGCTCGGCAACCGCACTCGGAAAAGTAAACGAGGGTAACAATACGAAACGAAATGTTCTCCCTGCCTCGTCTCAAGGCTGCGGGCTGCGGTCAGCGGAGCCGGCGTGAAATATGTTCGACTTCATTAATTAAGTAATGCGAACCATCGTCTTCATTAATCAATGACAAGATAAGATGATTTAAATGTAACCGAGTTAAAGAAACTCGATTAAGTACACTCAACGAGCTCTCTCTGACAAGTTCTGCAAATGTATGTCATGTGATTAATTAGTGCCTACGTGGGTACATCGGTGATTGTGAGCGATGGAGGCGGCGCCCTTCGACGCTCGGCAGACGGAACCATTAATCGCCTGCCTTAGGATTTCGTCGAAGTAAGCTTAAAGATGTCGCGGTAGGCCCTAAGTGATTTATTATCTCTTTCTTCTGCATGTCTTCGTGTTTGTTCTATAGTAATTGTGAGGCGAGGACCGCGGGCGGCCGCAGAGCTACTTTTGCCGAGTAGCGGAATCGGTACGCAGTCATGTTAATCCACGCTTCGACCCGATGGTATCTTAATATTGATCCAGGAGAAATTGAATGGGGGGTGGAAAGCATTTTTAAATTTATGTTTAACATTTGCATCTTTTCCGTTACAGATTCGAGCAACAAATTTAATACAATCGAGGAAGTGGTACTTGTATTTAGTTGGTCCGGCTCGTGCGCGCACTCCCAAACTGTTTACGAGCGCGGCGTTAAATATTCCAATCACCGCGTCGCCGGCGTCGAGCGCGCCATGCACGCGTGTGCGGCTTGGAAATTGATAATGTTTAAGGATAATTTAGAGTGTGTAAAGACCTCATCCATCGCGAAGTTCGAGCCGATGTTCGGGTGCCATCCGTAAACATTAGGAAGACTTGTAAATGTTTTGGCGAACTTTACATTGTCTCTGCGTGCCTACTTAACGAGCTGGGCTAAAACTAGTTACAAACTTAACCTTAACGTTACCTCCCTACGCGTTGGGTATCTTGGGTATCACACTGCAAATTGAGTCTTTTGATTACGATCGAGTTTTTACTAGAAATGAATACAGATTTTATGTTTATGAAAAGTTTGAAAATGTAAAATGTTTTACTATATTGGGTACTCGAATATGATTAAGGAATACAAGGTTAATCTTTGTGCATCGCAGTCCGCGCCGCGCCGTCATGGTGTCCTCGTTAACCCGGTAAACCCCATGTGATAATTTTGGGACTTGCAAATTTCATCCTCCGCAAATACTAATAATACAAAATACAGCGAGTCGTATGTCAGGAGGTTTCAATGGGCTTTCACCAATTTAAGAGATATAGCGAGATTCTAAATTATCTTAAACTCGATATGGACCACTTTAAATACTGAATTTTAAAGTAAACCCACTAACATCAAAATGATAAAAATTATATTTAAGCAGCATTAAATAAAAATCCACGTAGGAAGCCTAGAGGTTCGAATGTTGGTTTCACGAACGTGGGGGCGGGAGTTAGAATCCTGTATGCATCTTTAATTTTTTAAAAGTTATGTGTGTATTACAACCTAATTATCACTTGCTTCGGTGAAGGAAAACATTGTGAGGAACCCTGCACACCCGAGAGTTCACCATAATATTCTTGAGGA
The DNA here is from genome assembly GCA_018251375.1 of Calpodes ethlius. Lineage (NCBI taxonomy): Eukaryota > Metazoa > Arthropoda > Insecta > Lepidoptera > Hesperiidae > Calpodes > Calpodes ethlius. The sequence goes on from DWPA01000903.1 coordinate 5,578, forward strand.
TGTATCAAGTCCACCACCACCACTAGTCGCACTGTGGTGGACTGTGGCCTGTACCCCTCACATTGTATGAGGAGGCCTGAGCCCAACAGTGGGACAGTCAGGGGTTGTGATTATTATATAAAAATAATATTTGAGAAGATTTCAACGAATACCAACAGAACAGATAGGTAGAGCCTACTGTAAGAATACCAATAAGGAGTAACTTTAAACGTTTTAAAACATTTAAATGGTGGGAGTTCAGGGAATTCACCCACGACGAGTCTATGCCGCTAGGTCCTTGATGTCGGAGGTCACTGGGCTCCGGATCACTCCTTTTTATCGTAACGGTACTCATGCGTGGTGGCAAGGTATTTTTGGAATACCTCTGAAGTAAGTTTGTTGTCGTCAAGTGTTACCAGCCTTTTGAAATTGGGCAACGTTTTTTACATTTTGCCTACCGGCAAATGACAAAATAACTTGCAAACCGTCGGAGACAGAAATAAAGTTGGTCCTCTGCTTTTCATTTTGGCTGCAAACGGAGTCGGCTTAAGCTTCACCGATGTTCATGGATGATGGTGGCTACTCATTATAGGGGGCTCCGCTGTTGGCTCGTTAGCTGTTTAAGTTAAAAATAATTATGAAGGACGATGCAGCGCTAACTTAATAAATTTATTAAACGATATCCTACGCAATAAAAACGTCGCCTTTGGATAAAAATTATCGTCAGAGAGGATTATAACATAATAATCCCTAAACACCTGCTACGGCGGCCCAGTTTGTAGTACGAGACCCGTTATTGCGGTTTATCATGTTTCACCTATCTCCATCTCCATCCAGCGTGTAGGAGATTATTTTAAGTGGAGCAATCGGCGGCACCGCGCCGGGGACCGCACGGTTATCTTTACGAGCGGCCGTAAAGATTACGTTACGAGTCCTGTACGAGCGCGGCGCGGGAGCCGTCCGACAGGTGGGCCGGGGACCAGGTGGGGCGGGCCGTCTCTCATCTCGAACATAACTACGTTAAGTACAGGGATCGCCGAGTGCTACCTCATCTCGAGTTCCCGTTTGAATATCGGCATACGTACAAGTACATAGGTTCTAATAACATTAACGATTTGATACGGACGGCGATAAACTGGGTCGGGTTAACGTCGCAATATTTCTCATGAACGCTATGAAGCCTGCCGTTGTCTATTTGGTGGGGTAAAAATTTGGGTGTGTTTATACAAGAATCATTGGTAAAATGTTACGTTTTTATGATGATAACTAAAAGTACAAAAGCGTTCTTTCGATGACTTGGATAACTATTTTAATGACAAGAGCCACATCAAGTTCTATATGTATATATCCCATAGTAATAAGGTCTAATGGAAAGACAAATAAGATAAAATGCCTTAGAAGCTTCTTATCGCATCTTCTTTCGAGATCCCACACGGTAAGAATTTGTTAAAGTGATATTGTACTTTGACTTGCGAAAATTGATTTAGAATAAACTTCATTTCATTATCATAAAAGAATAGGCTTCCATTTATCATTATGAATTAGTTTGACTCTAACCGCATCTCCCTCATCACAGTGGAGTGTCTAAACTCAAACTTAGCTATCCGGGTAACGAACTGAATATCATAGTAACTACTATTAACACCTATTAGAGCAAATATCTTCTGTAGATTAAAGGACAGAAATCTACCGGATTACCGTCACTTATTAACGAGGGCGACATCAAACAGAGAACTCATTTCACGTGTCGTACGAGTACGTGCAGGTATGTAGTTACGTTATAATTGTAGCTTAAAACGATCTCGTGCGCTCTCAGATAATGTTAACAACTTGCACAGACACCGGCGGCAAATAGCTCGTTAAACTGAACTGCGGCGGATCGCTGCGAGCGGCGAGCGGCGAGCGGCGTTTAAATGTTTTACTATATTCCTGACACGTGACACAGAACGCTCGCAATCGTTAAAATATCATAATTCTAGTTTAATTTCTACGTAAATTTTGCGAGAAGAACAGTAACCTTTTGGTAGCGAGTCTATTGGTTGAGAGGAGCGGGCCGCGGAGCGAGTGTGGCGGCCGCTACACACGTGCTAAATAATTTCTTATAATATTTGTTCCACAGGTTTTTCAAAACTGTATACATGATCATAGATAGTACCTCTCTATAGTAAAGGAATATGTCATGACACATCTTTTATTGGCCTCTTCTTGACGAATACATGCCGGTGTAATTAAGGTTTACGTGGACAATATGTGTAGAATCTTAATTTTATATACCTTAATATTTGTTATAAATACATTTATTACATAAAATTAAATATTTAAAAGACGGACACGTAAGTTACCTGTTGGGCAAAATAAAGTACGACCTAATTTTCACTCGTCATTATTATTAAAATAATTCGAATGACAAATGAAGGTAGTAATAAAATGTGTCTTATCGGGCATACGTGCTGCACACAAACATCGTGCAAACTGTTCTAGATGATGTCAATGGAGCAAAGAAATCTGTATGAAATTATGCGATAAGTCACATAACTATGCGAATTCGAATGAGAACTTCACGATATCATCAATCGATGTGTATCCAGCCAGCGGGTTACATGTACAGACATGACATAGTTTTATTATTAGTGGAGTGCTATTTATACTCGGCCTACGCGTTCGCGCCGTAATGGCCGCAAATTACCAATAATAGCGCGCACGTATCGGCGCATGGAGTGAATCTCTGCGCAATCGCACCGGCTACATAGTTGTGCAATTATTTGCGACTGTGCACACGACGCCGCGCCGCCCGGTCCGCGGCAGCTGGCCGACGCGGACGTGGCCAATAATAAGAACATTCAAAAAAGTTTAAACGACTTCAAAACTATTAACTCAAATGTATAAAATTATAATACCATTGTTCTTAAGGTCAGTGCCGTTATTAATATATTCGGTGGGGCTGCTGACATCGATCTCCAAAACAATTAATTTATCTGTTTTTTTCAAACCTGTAAGTTAATTTTTCTTTGGAGTCGGTTCGACATTTTGTTAAAAAATGTTCTTTTATTTTTTTGAGTAATTACAGGTAATCAATTAATTTTTTATTTAACACACATCATTACACCCGGGAATACTGAATGACTTGTTTTGGAATATGATTACTACCAATGCCAAGTATCTTAAACTCGGTTCAATCCATCATGAAATCCATACCGTATTTAAATGGATCAAACCTGGAGCACAATACCGTTTGAATAATCCAAATCGATGAAACCGTCGCGTCGTCCAGTGATCGGTGAGCACACAACAAAAACACGGGACGAATTGATAACCTCGTTTTTCGAAGTCGTTTAATAAAATGATCCGATTGATGTCACCGCGGCTAGTTTACGACGGCGGAGCTGTTCCAGTTGATGCCCACGTCATTATTCAGCTGCGCACTCGCCGCTGTCACGCGATTTAACCACGACCGAGTGACCGTTTTTAATAGGCATTTATTAGGTTGGTCTCTACCTATGCATGAAAACCTAAGAATCTGAATTAGATCCACATTTAGTTGTTATATATTCATTACATGTGGCAGGGTGTTTAGACAAGACAACCATCGAACCGGCGGAGGATTTGCAGACAGAACTCTGAAATGCCTACTAATATACCCATCGAGTTTCATTTCATTCAAAATATGCCTGTAACCTTATTAGACTCATCTAACTCCCCCCATTCGAGAATAATTCTTACCTAAGTAATGCAGCAACATAATTGGGAAAACAAATATTTCTTAGTGCGATTATCATGTCATTCATTTTTTAATCAATACTTAAGCATTTCTTTGGTGTACTCACACACAGAACTCTTTTACAGACTCTTACAGTCCAATGATTTGTTCATTTGATGCAATTTACTTCACTCTTGAACTATGCCAATGACAAACATGGGGCTACAAACAATTAATCTTTTGGCTTGACGTCTATTTGGCCATTGAGATTGAGCCGGAGCCATGCGTTCCGTTAATTTGCTCGGCAGCATTGTACGTGAATACGGGGTTAACTAGATGAGGTTCACTACGTATTATGTTTGTAATAAATGTTTTGTTTATAAAACGACAGATACTTAAATATTTATAATAGATTTGGTTTTATAACAATACATGTACTTTGATTGTATTGAAATGTGAACGGGCAACATAAGAACACTCGTGGATGTATCAGAAATGAGCAATTCAATGAAATGTGTTTATCATTGTGCTATGGATTACATAATTCATAGAATTACAGAAATCGCACACTAAATTGACTTTTATTACACGTAATATGGGATACTTGAGACGTTCCGAAGAATTTATAGCTGGCAGGCGGCCAGGTGTCAGGATTCGGCTTACAGACAAGGCGGAGGTATGTAATTAGTTGACGCGACACCTTCTAATGCGGCTCAGACGGCAGATTGTGTTGCCTTGTTGGGTGACGCTAATATTGTTATGACCAGTGTTTACCGTATAGACATGTGCGTACCTACGTCCTAGTCCAGGGGTCTAGTTCCAGTGTACTGGAAGGGGGGAGGGTGTTAGGCAAATACATGCATGGTACATACGAACTTATGAACAATAGTCGGTGTGAATTAGAAGGTGTGCAACATACCGGGGTACATTGATGGATATCATTTTGTAAGTAGTGTTTGAGTATGTTGGTCCATCACGAGGGCCAGACCCGCCGCCGGCTGCTAGTGTTTCAGAATGTACTGTGAATTCCTTTTTCTTTGTCAATTCCTTTGTCTTGGAATGTCGCATTATGCTGTTTATGGAAATACGACAATAGCCACACTAATAAAAATCAATCCGTATTAATGATTACGATTGCACAACGCAAACTTAACGTACCTAATTACGCAATAAGGAATTTATTGCTGCGGAATTATGTTGACGAATCAATGATTCATCGTCCTCTATTACCGACGAATCCATGTCATTGTGTTGCTGACTTAAAAAGTTGTACCTACGTTTTGTGACTCGGTCCACGTTACAAGCTTAAAAGAAATGAAGTAGTAAAAAATCTAGTAGGTAACAGAGGAGACGGTAGTGACCGTGCCCGATTGAACCCCGCAAAAATCTGAGCCGTCATAAATATTGCACGAGTTCCCGCCGCCGCGCGGGCCCCGGGGACACGGGCGGCCTCAGGTCGAAATACTAAAATCTGTTTTACAACGGTATCATACGTAATGAGATCGTAGGATTTTATTCAGTACATAAAACATAAGCCGGGATTTATTTTATTTTGAATGTACAGTGATACGCTGGTTTGGTTACTCTTGCCGATGTCCATTAGAGCTCGAGCCTCAGTTTTACAGTACTTAGAATAGACGTATATAAAATTGATTATTATGATGGGGTTCGCTAAAGAAAAATAAACATCGGACGCAAACTAGAAATGTCGCGTGATAGAGTTGGAACGCTATCGAGTTCCTTATGAACGCTACAGATGAGCCGTTATACTGTTTGTACCATGTTTGAATAATTGAATATAGTTCCAAATATGTAATAATAACTGTCCGGTAGCCGGTAGCGCCAAAAACTTCTTGAACGATTCCGTGCTTCGGGGAGCACGGGGAGCCGGCAGCCGCGGCCGTACTACGCTGTCAGCGCGATAGCTGCGGTCCAGTCATGATGAGTATGCTCTGGGTATTCTCGGTTATGAGCATAGCCCCGTGTCCTAGCGACCTCGTGGCGACGAGGTGAAACTTAAATAAATTATTTTTTTTGAGTGTTATATTTAATTTTATACGGGTCTAAGACATTTTTAGGCTTAATTATATTTGAGTGGCGCCAATGAATACTAAAATAAAATATACAGCATTATAAAACTGTCCGAGTGGCTCCGCTGGGTGGTGCTACTATAAGATACGACGCCGAGATGTCATTTGTCTATCGGCGGCGCGACACTGGACCACTAGCACTACTCGGCTGTGATCCAGGGGATCATAAAAATGAACAAACGAAGCGGCATCATCGTCACCATGACGTCTCACGGCCGCACGTGACTCCAGCAACTGGGCCAAGGGGAAGGGCCCTCTCTGCCTCTGTCGTGGCCGCAACTGCCGTGTCATTAAAATGATTAGTTAATTTTAGAACAAAATAATATATCTCATAGTCGAGTTCGTCGCAGAGTCAAAACAGTACAAATCCGAGTACCTATGTTAATGAATCGGTAACAGAGAAATCAAAAATATAAACATCAAATTGTACTATTGTATTTGTTTAGAAATACTTGTTTGTTTGTTTATTTGTTTGTCCTTATTTCACGATGCAACGGAGCGTCGCTGTGGTGCGTTTTTTTGGTTTGGAAGGAGTTGGAAGGACGAGGAGTACCAAAGGCTACTTTTTGCCGCGAAAAAACATCTCATTTCTGTGGAAAGATCCATTACGATGTATAATTCAGCAAAATGAAAGAAAATGTTTAATTTGTTGATAACAAAGCGTCGCCTAGCAACCAATGATAGAAAAGATTGTTTTTTATTGCTGTTCTTATAGTCTGGTTCGTCTCGTCTCGTCTCGTCTCGTTCGGTCTAGTTCGTTATAAACAATTTGTCTTTCTATGATAACGATTCTTAGGCTAATTTGAGTTGAACATACCCCGCGACACAGGGGATCCAAATGCGTGTGTAAGCGCTTATTTATTTGAAAACAAAATAAACTTTACAGGAAAAAGTATACACTTCAGAAATAACTTTTTCAGTGCTTGACTTAATTATAGCTTAGCTGAATTTAACATATTTTCTTTAAATTGCAAAGCGATTAAAGAAAAAGTGCGAACGAAGCGATCGATACGTTTCTAGTAAATAACGCCGGACCGATTGAAACATAAACAAACCGTAAACCTGTAGAAGCTTGAGTGGCGCGAGGGCGAGCCGCTCAGCCGCCTCTAGCTATTGAAATATACAGTTATCTGCTAACATGAAAACCGTAACATTTCTGATAATCGGATCCAACAGTGAATGAATTATTGTCAACAGGAAATCCAGCTGGTATCCATAGCAGTATGTCACCGTTGGCGGGCGGGGGATGGGGGGCGGCGAGCGGCGCGGGCAGTTGGCAGTCGCCGCGGGCTATTTCCAAGTTGTAATAAAAACCGGCATTGGAGTATTTCTGGCGGAATGCGTCGCTTTATTAACGCCAGTCTTCGCCGCTAATACACCATCGCTTCACTGTCACAACAAGATTAACTTCTCACCGATTTTGTTGATATTTCGCGATAAAGTCTTATCGCTCGAGATTTCGCTACTTTGATTTTTTAAGTGATATGTCAACATTGCGGCTTCCTTTTGCGTTTCTTTAATCTCGTCTGTGACTTTATACTGTTAGTTTAAGAAAATATATTTTTACAAGTTATCGAGGCGAGGTTATCCGGTATCCGAGTAACCGCCGACACCGGCCGGGCGCCTCGCCCGCCGCACGCCGCGAACCTTGTAATGGAATGTAAATCATTCAGTTCGCGACAATCTCTGACATTTGAAATATCGATGTCGAGAAGAATTATCGAATTCCTTCGCCAGTATAAATAAACCTTTTATTGCTTCGGACACGTTACAAGTGAGGAGACCCGCGCCTGACTTTTATTGCGGTGTCCATCGGCACCGAGCTACCCGCTCGCGGCAGCGCGGCACCGGGCACCGGGCCGGCCGGCGGCCGGACGACAATTTATTCACAAGGAAACGAAAAGAGATGATCGTTAATAGTTTCAATACCATTATTTTTTAACGTCTTTGCTGACATCTAATCGTTGCATTTTATTTTACTTGGCAGGACCAAAAAAAACAGCGCGAGAATATATATACCTAAGTCAGATTATTTTCTTAAAAACCGGTAACGGGACGCGCCTAAGTAAACATATCGCATTACTTGATCCAGCGGGACAAGCCAAATTCTGACTCGATCGAGTAACCGATCAGTTACCACAACTTGATGGACGAGTTTTAAAACGAGCCAACTGGAACTGTTAAATGAACTCGATCGGGAGACAACGATAAAATAATCACGTTTCAGTACGGCCAATTAACGTGTCCGTGCAGATGTACCTTTGTGATAGCGCGACACGATCGACCGACGACGGGCCGTCTGTCGATCTGTACGTCTCCGACGTGGATGCAGGATTGACTCCCATATCGTATCCGCTTCGACCCTAATGTTTGATTTATGTCAAACGTGACATTGGATTTGTTGATTAATTCAAATTAATGTCTTCATACTTTGAAGATTATAGCGTAAAACAACAACACTAAGGCGTGTGCGGTCGAAGTGCGTTATGTTCCTTGTGTACTGAGATGTCTGTCATTAAAATGTTAGATAATAACCTCCAGCTGTTTCAGTGCCGTTTGTAATATAGAGGCTATACCTCCCTCTCGGGCTGATCGTGCAGCTGCTTATTGCAATACGAAATAAATGGTTCCATTCGTTATCGAATGACTCAAGAAATATGTTTCTAATTAAGTCACAAAATTCACATTAAAGCTTTTAGTATCTAGCCGTATAAGGTACATTTAATCCTAGTATGACAAGTAAATTAATATAACGTTTATCAATTAAACATTCCTCACTGGACTCTCATTGGGAATGGACCGTCGACTGCCAGAAGCAATGCTTCCGGCTTCAGGTCTTCCGTTAGACGGAATACACAAAAAGGTAAGTTCAGACATTTACAGGATTGCGACGGAAAATATAATGTTCTGTCGCTAATCCATTATTAGTGCGTACTACATATAATAATATGCTCGACGCTCGAGCCGCGCGCACCCGGAGCACAGTTATTGTCGTTATCATTAAGCCATTTATTGCCGCGTCTCTTCGCTACATGATCTACCGATTATCACTTACATGTGTCGCAATCATCTAAATCGGGCTCATCTGTATGTCCACCTCGATTAATATCATTTAATCTGTGGCTCGATGCATGAGACGACTTCTACCGCGCCAGTCAAGTTCATATTTAATCCGAATTTTAGTTTCATGTTAAATAACTCACACGTCAAAAACCAACTACACAGGTTTACAGCTCGCCAAACTTAAGATTAATATTTGGCAAATGGACTCCGGAACCGGAAAATAGTATTTATACGTGTTCAATGTTAGTGCATCCACAATTATTTTACCGACTTTTATAAAGGCGTTTTTGGTACTGATCTTCGCCGCAGGCGGACGGACAAGATTTAAGAAACTGTAAGTCTTTACTGGAGTATTAAAACGACAGCTTTATCATACACCGAATCTTAAAACATACATCGCGTTAAATTATGCGTTAGGTCCCCAAGCCTCTTCTAATGACACGTACACAAAAAGTCGGTCCCTAATTTACGACACTTACTTTTTCACACTATTCCTAGTGAGCGTGTGCATTCAGAAAAAACACTCGTAAAATAGGAATCTATTGGTTGAGTCGTGAACGCCGTGTCGCGGTCGCTACGGTGCACCGGGGGTCAAGTTTAATGGGATGGAGCGTGGGAGCGTGGGAGCGCGAGGCGCGCGGGGGTGGGGGCGCCGGCGGGGGGCGAGCAGGTTGGATGCTCCTCGTAACAGGCATTTTCACGGTCAGGGAAGTTGTTAATCAATAAAGGTCGTACCGATATCACCGAGATGAGTGCGTGGGTGTACCGCGGGGGTTGCGCACCTCGACCGTAATCTTCAGCTTTGGTATGTCATTAGTTTCGTGGATGATGAGAAAAAATCAAAGGATTCCTTCAAGCCTCTTACTTTCATAGCTTTCATCATGTCTTCCGTTCGTAGTGTCCTCACAAACTTAAATATAAAAGAATAAATAATGCATTCCACACTTGTGGTCGGCGAAGCTTCGACGGTGTTGTCGACGCTGAGCGTCTCCCATCTTATGTGTGGTCTGCTTTTTTGCCGTAGGTAGGTACTCATAAATAATGTAATCATTTTATTCAAAACCCTTTGAACATTTTTGTATGAACTAGGGAATTGGAGGGACTCGTATCCGCCTATCTTCATATCAAAAGAAGGTTAAGCTCTACAGACTAGAGTGTCGTGGTGGAGTGTACGCATGCACAATGTCGGTCGCTGACAGAGTGGCGTGGCGTGCTGGTACTATTTAAATTTTCTTTCTGTACAAAGCGGGAGCAATTTCAACAATTTAGTTGGAGCACTGGTCCGATTTCGTTATTTCTTCTGGAACAAACTTATGAAAGGTTCACTAAATGAAAAGAAACCATATAACCTACATAAGTAGTCGACAAAAATTGACAAGATTTTTTTTCTTAAGTACGACACGTTCGCCGGTTTCATGATTCCCTACAAAAAGGCGCGGGAAGTTTTAGCGGGGAGCTAATGGTGGGACAGAGTACCTATACTATGTTGTTGTCTACGGCATGAGCTATGCTTCTTTATTTTCAGTTTTAGTGTATGGCCCCGGTTTTTGCGTTTCGGTCGGCCGGACGCGGACAACGGTTTCAGGGTAGGATACACTAAATCACTCCTGAGAAGCGGAAAACTGCTATCTACACACAAATGTACACGCATTTATTTGTTAATAATAATAAATAATAATATTTTACACCTTGGGAGGGCCACCGGGAGTATATTGCCGGAAGCGTCTCTGGTTACTGGAAGCCTTACATCTCCGACATAGAACATGTAAACTTCTGTTTGAAATTAAAATCGGTTCCACGGACGTGCTCACAAATGTTTGCCATGCTAACTACTCCTGGCGTCCCTGCGTGTGGATTGACAAGAGCCGTAGGTGGAGGCGCGCCTCATAATAGATGTGTAGAAATACGTTAATTGACGGGAGTTGTTGTGACGCGTGTCGCCGTGCACGCCGCCGCCGCGCCGCCGCGCCGCCGGCCGCTGCGATGCGCGGCCACGTGCGCCGCGGGCGGTGGGCGGGTGTGAACGACCCTTATAATCCGGACGTGAAATATTGCATCGCACGCTAGCCGGTCCGGTGCCGGCGCGCGGCGTCCGGCGATGTAGCAACGCCTCAATTACAGATCTACGAGTAACATTAACGCGATGAGGCAATACGTGGCTCGATGGTGCACGTGAGACCGTGTATGGATGTTTCGTAAGGTGCCGCCGATGGGCCGGCCGCCGACCGGCGGCCGCGGGCCGCGGTCGATTGGGATTCAACGTTGACGTTCAAATAACGTTTTATAAATCCTTCTGAAGAATAAAAGAGCAGCATCGTCTTAGTTCTCGGAGTTTTTTCCGGTTTTCAGCTGTAACAATAGCGATAATTAATTTACATAACGTGTACGCACGATGTCGCTGACTTCGTGCGAACTCCCATATTCTCGGTACGTCCGAGGATGACGGCGCTAGTACGTCTCTGTCATATATTATTTCTAATTTTTAGTCTTCACTAAATTTATTTTATAAGGAGAATTTTTATTTTTTTTACTTGTCCTAAATATTATCTTATTCCTACAATATGGATAAACTACGACAAGACATCAATAAACTATTGGTTCACTTCAAATATCGAACTCCCTCCGGCTACTGGAGCTAGTTTTAGTTAACCGGCTCATCGCCGTGTTGTTTTGAGCGGTGTCAAAACACCGAGGGAAATGTGGCGTTCTTTTTTAAATAGTTTTGTAACGCGATAGCCGTGCGCACGCGCAACAGTAAACTGTCAGTAGCACGCATTAAACGCTCGCTGTACAGTAAGTGGGGCACGGTTATTGCCAAACCACCGGCTTTAATTCCGTGCGAATGTTTATAGCGCGGAATATTTATAAACGTTCGACGTCGGGAACACGTTCACCCCTGTGTGTGCGCTTGCCGTTTAACCCACTGCATTATACCGAGAGAAACATTTTCGGTTAAACGTGCGCGGTGGGTGTTCCGATGAAGTCAAAGATAGCAAAATATGTATATGCACAGAATTTTAATGATCACACAGCATTATGTTTGGGGAACATCTTGGTACTAAATTATGACTTATTGCGGAAAATGTTAAGGAGATAGGACGTTACCCCACCGGACACACCTCATCATCACACCTGCCGCTCCTACAGTGAAGCTGGTCGACGCTGCGTGTACCTCGGTGACGGCGTCTTCTGTTTCATTAGCAGATGCTTCCCTGTGTTAGACTTTTTTGTCCGCTACTGACATCACACTTGGGTGATATTCAATTAGTTACCGTCGCGTATCAACGTAGACGTGGACTTGGGGGGTCGTTGACTCCCGTCGGCATTAAGAGCTGCGAGGTGCGATGAGGCTATCGTCGGTACGATGTTTCTTTATTTAGGTCCAGGTGTGGCGCTGCACGCTGCACGCTGCACGGCGACTGCTGGCACGCTGCCCACCGTTATGCAACTCCCCGCGTGTGGACGTGTGAAAGGAAACGGAAGGAAACTGTCCAAATGTCACACTCACCTGTCCGCGCTCGGGCAGTACGTATCATTGGAACACCGTTCACCATTCAAATATATAATTACTTCACCGGACTTTCGCTACAACACTCGATAATACTATACCAATAATTTCACTTCAATAAATGTCCTAAGCTACGTTCAACTATTATTTAGTGAACAACTTACCGGTGGAATGAAACTTTTTACAAAACTGTTTTTTCTATTCAGTCTATACTAGATGTGTTATTTAATAATTTAATAATGTTTAATCATCTAAATTACTTTAGACAGTACCTACTGTTAACAAAACGGCGGTTGAAATATTCTAGCTAAAACTTAAAAGTAAACTACATTAAAAAAAAAATACTTAAAGCGTTTGCCATCGCTTGACATTTTCTCGACCAACACACCGTGTCGTTTAATGCAAAAATAATAAATGTCGATCAATGTGATTTTGTACGGTATTATGCAACAACAAAATGTTGCCGCCCAAGTAGATACGATATCGTTTAGTTTCTCGGACTGACTCCGATATTTGACTAGAAGTAAAGTTAAGCATCAGACCCACATTTTTCTCACGGTGGATACTTTAAAGATTCTTATTTGTCTGGGATTAAACCCAATGAAACCAGCTTGACAGTTCTCCGCCGTATTTGGGAGGGGCTCAGAATATTACGTGATTGCAGTAGCAGGAGCCAATTCGCTATTAAAGAACTTTCAGGAAAGGTTTCCCCAATACAACGTTAGCCAACCCTACGATTATGGCGATGAACGAACTAAATATGAACGATATGGTTAACGGAGTTTACGAAGTACAGTGTAGGCTGTCGGCTGTAGGCTGACGGCTGTCGGCGAGCAGTCGGCAGCGGACACAGAGCACCGCGGCGCGCGACGCATTGCGGCCTCGATGCGCAAGGACCTGAAGTGACGTTCGCTACATTATTCCATTAAAATATTTAAGGGGTCTGTTACCTTACGTTGACTAAATATTTGAATGAAACCCAACTTCGGAATCGAAGTACACTATTGTTTGCTAACTATGGAAGTCAACTCTCGTAACAATACCACACGTTGAGAGCCCGCGCCGGGCGTGGGGGTCGGTATCGGACGGGCTTGATTGAAGTGAACTTAATTAATTATTCCATGTGTTGGGAGGCAGGCTAGACATGAATATATGATTGTTATCTGATAATAAAGTTTTGTCTTCTTCTAGTCGATTGGATGCTAATGCTGACCTATGACCTAAGTACTTAATAAGTACTTAATATAAGTGCAGGGGAAATGTTTCAGATCTCTCTAATTGGAGTCAGAATAAGTTGGTAAATTGTTTGCGCCATTACAGTCAAGAACGTGTGTTACATCGAATGATACGCTTTGGATACTGCATCGTGGGCAATAAGACGTCGGTGCATGTTCTTACAGGTTTTTGTTTATATCACTGTCACTCGACAGTGAAATCGATTGAAAATAAATTATTTGCGCCACTCGAGTATACGTCTTCGACACTTATATCTTGGTGCAAAAAGTAAAACATACTACACGAAAACGTTTGTCGTAAAACGAATGTATGTCAAGAATCGACCGGGAATGTGTAATGTTGACGAAAGTGAATATTTTGGGCTTTATATTTGGTCCAGGTAATGTTAATACGCGCTCGGCGCGCAGAAGCTGCGGATGGAATTTGTGATTCGCCGGCCGCTGAAGTCGAGAGTTCGTCGACCCCGTACGCACATCCCAGAGAGGTCAAGAATTTGACACATTCATAGATGTTTGCGTCGTGTGGCGAGCAGCGGGAATATCCGAATGTGCGCACTGAAGGCCGGGCAGCACGTCCAGACCGCGCGCTAAGCGGCGAACAAGGCGCACTGTTCGATTGATCAATTCGGAATGTGGCGCAGCCCGCGGCTGGGAAATCCTGTTCAAAGCCGCTCTTTGTTGAAATAGTCGGTGCTGTACATTACCGCAACCGGCAGCAGCTCGCGGGTTTTCATCGTAGTAGTAAATATACTGAAAGAAATTATATTTATAGGTAATTCATATTTAAAATAGATTACCTATCGAGATACGGTCCATAATTAGCAGATATCGTTAAAAACTTCTTCTGTAACCACTGTTCTGGCGGTGTCCACCGCACGGAACTGTCAGTAGGTAGCTAGGAACTATAGCCAAAATGTATTATAGTTAGTTTTGAAGTTCCGTGACGCGTGCCGCAGCCGCCGCTATGTATGACAAACGCCGCGGCAGTATACCGAACACAGGTTGTAACACCAGCCAGCTAATTGTGCTAAATGCACTCGGTGCAACAGTGCACGGGACTATGCAACGAGTATTTGAAACATTATAAAGTTGCTATTGAATATTACTTGAGGTCCGACCGTGTGGACCATGTTTAGTGTTTAAACTTTCAAAGCTATGCCACAGAACATACGTACAACATGACACGTATTGATAACCGTGTAGTGCGCCCCCGTACCGCAATATAATGCGCACACTTGACTGTGGCAGTAAAAATCCAAATACTACAAATTATACAAAACAAAACAAGACGTTCATTCCCAATTAAAAACTTTTGTCGGAAAATATATCTTCATTACATCCAGTCGCCTGGCGGTGGGTCTACGAGCTGATGACGATTTACGATTTAGTTAATGTCGTCCATCTTTTTTAACCCCCGACGAAAAATATGGGGGTTATAAATTTGACGTGTCGGTCTTTGTATCTGTCTGTGGTACTCTTAAACGAGTGGTCCGTCAATTTGACGCGTTTTCATCTTGTTCATAAAAGTGGGTTGCGGATAGGTACCATTAATTAAGTTATAAAAGTTGAAGACAAAATTTTTATTGACGTTATTTTTTTGACGCGTTAGGGAAAAAGCGTGTAAATTTTTATGATGCGCGCGCACACCGCCGCGGAAAACCGACAGTAATTTAGGAGAACCACTTTCTCCGTAATCATGACTTAATCTTTTCTTTAAGTTTCTTTAAGTCGTATGATATATTTTGGTTAAATGTGTGAATAGTTTTGATTATGACTCGATTTATATTTAAGTTACAATTATAGTCCAGAGAATGTCGGTATTCCTAGATGGAGGGAGCTGCATTTGTTAATGTTGGATAGTCGATGCGTAGTGGTCGTATCGAAATCAAAAAAGGAAAGTTAATAACAAGATTGCTTCGTTGCGGTAGTATCCGGCATGTCGGTACATCGCCGAGCTGCACATCTCAATAAGTACATCAATCGCGATGCTTTTATCGCTGTGGGGAAATTGCATCCATATATTGTGAGCGGTTACC
>DWPA01000904.1:0-21178 GCA_018251375.1 Calpodes ethlius
GATTTGGCTGAAAATTTGTGAGGAGATAGCTTAGTAGGATACGGACATAGAGTGCAATTGATGTAAAAATAAAGGTTTAAAAGAGGGCAATAAGGGTTGAATGTTTGTATGGAGAATGCGTTGTCTTGAGCAATTTATGAGCAAAAGAAAAACTTTCCTTGTATAACGTAAATGTTTCCGAAAGCTAGTAGATACTAGAAGTTAACGTAGAAATCCAATTATGTTGTATACGAAGAGCCGACAAGTTACAAGTAGCTCAAGTTGTGTAAACGAGCAGTTATTTGTAGAAAACGATATAAAAATGTAAATCCGGGCTCACATTAAGAATTCACTTCACATAACGGTACGGATATCAACCCATCCTAGGCTAATCTCCTCACTTGTGATGTCAGCTCCATTCCGGTAGGAGATCCCATTGCCTACTTGGTAGTGACCCTGTTTGCGAAGCGAAAGGCCTCGGGTCCGATCCTCTGCTTCGGTAGACATTTATATGACAGATAAATAATTGTTCTTGGGTCATGAGTATTAGTGATGTCTACGGTGTGTTGTGCATGCCTCCTGCAACACATATACTTCTTTGTACTAACAAGATAAAAATCTATCTAAAAAGTACATTCTACGCGTAATTTATATTTGCAAAGAAAACGACGTAATAACAAAAAAGGATATTTAATTTAATAACGCATTATCTAGTTAAATAAATTATATTTAGCTAAATATCATTAAACAGAAAGCGGTCAAAATTACGTGACACGACAGTGGCTAGTTAACTTCATGGTTCGTTTTTACGTGATGGTATACGCGCATCGTAAAAATGTATACTCATCATTTTCCCCTAACACGCCAAAATAAGTATAACTTACAAAAACCAATCGTATTGTCAAAGATTTTTACTTGCCTGGCTTCTGACCGTCATCCTTGTAGAACCAACAATGAAATTCCTTATAATTATATTATAATACTCTAGTAATGATTTCTTTAGTGATCGAAGTTTAAACTAATAATATCTACTTTCTAAATTCCAATCACTTTTAGTCCCTAGAGAATAAAGATAATGAAAAATATTTTTTTAACTTTTTTATCATATCTATTTGGAAGGAGCTAGTTTGTCTCGCAAACAGGGACGAATATAGCTCTTCATCGAATGAAAAGTAATTTGAATTTAGAATGTGGATATTGTTAGTTTAAATTTCAATCACAAAAGATATCAATAACACATTGTTTGAACAAGAACAAGTACAATATTATGAATAAAACCGCGCGCGAGGCAAATTAAAAAAAGTTTATGAAGAAATAAAAAACCGCGCGAATTCCGCCTCCGTAATTGTATACTCAAATTAGAATTTTGCTTACGTACAATAATAGCATTAAGACTGTTTTAATTGGCTTTATTATATTTTTTGTGTTTTCTCCAAGCAATGAACCGTTGTTGTTCGTACATTACACTTAATTATTTACTCATTGGTGGTAATAATAAGTCGGGCGTCCACCTTGGTAACAACATTATTTTAAGGTTGAGTATTTTGAATATGTCACAGCGCTCAGGTTTCTAGTTTAAAATGCCTTATAATGTTTGTTTCTACTCTAGTATACTTCGCTCTGCAATGAATCAATCTCGCCATAAAAGTAATTATCTGCTCCTTTGATAACTAATCTTCTACTTTACTAGCGCGACGAATAACTTTTTCTTATTTTATCTCCCCACAACATGTGAACGCCACACTTATTGAAAGTGCGCAACAAACTCTCAAGAAATGTGCCATAAAGAATATTTAAATATAAAAGCATTCGAGACACATTTACCGATGAAACCTGAAGAAAATCTTTTTCACGGAGCATTTAACAGAATATCACATCACTTTGATTTTAAAGTAAAGTACGAGAGAGCGTCAATACAAAATTTTCGAGAGAACGTAAATGTGAAACCAAAGATGTGTCTGCCACCGAGCGAGACACATTTCTCAGAAACACCTGAGTATTTATAGTTGAAAGACTTCTTTGTGAACACAGATTAAGCAAACGAAGCTGCTGTGAAACCTCGCCGTTAAATCGTCAGAACAAGAATTTAATCAAAACAATAGAACATCAGTTTAAAAAAGCATCATGCATTTATTTCAAGGGTTTTGTAAGGGCTTTATAATAACATGGGATAAAGAGGTTATTAATTCGACATATATGTATTCTATGTATCATAATATTATTATAAGTACTCTGTATTCACGTAAGATATTCTGTAATGGTATCCTAAGGTTTGTATAAAATATAAATATAATATAATTTCCCTCTGAAATTAGTGATGGAATTATAATAATTCTTTTTTATTGAGTACTGACTGTCAGAAAAGATTTCATAAAAAAGGAAATCGCCTCAAAACTTTGGTTAGATACTTTCAATACATCCTTTTTGGTCAAAAACATATCGATGTCGCCGTTGATATTATTGATGTCCGTGGGCAAAGGTGGTCATTTACGTAGAGCAACATGTTATATAAATACAATTAGAACTTCACTTTTCAAATCAATTGTTTATTTAATGTTGAAGTGCTCTAAGAATAAAATTATGAAATGAACTGAAATTTTCGTTATGAAAAGCAATTAATTCGAGTATAGCGCTTTTCATATGAGATATTTCCGCTCGGCTGGCTCAGGGGGAAATATCAGGTTACGTAAATTTTAGGCCAAGATTTTTTGAAAATCTATTATTTTTGTTTGCAACCGAAAAAGTTGGTGTACAATTTGAATTTTTATAAATAATTTGTTCAGAGTTGTTGAACTCGGGAAGCTGGCACCCGGTTAAATTCTAACAATAAGCGTTTGTATTACCAACTACACCGTGAAGTCGGATTACTGACCTTTTTTTGACATAAGATACAAGTGAGTAAAGATTCTGTATATTTACAGATTAGCTACATCTGTTTTTAGCTACAGCCACCACAGATTAGTTTTAAGATGGTTTTATTAGACTTATGCCATCGATATTTTTTGGCCAACAATGTTACGTAGTAGCTCAGTCAATCTTTTTACCGATAATCAAGTAAATATCCCAACTACAATTATTTTTAGTGCGAGTACTAAGGCTTACAAATATCTTGCCTATAAAACATTTGCCTGGCTATAGGCATTTCGACGTTGTAAGCGTCATATCGATGTCAATGATCTCATACAAATTCAAATAACATCGTGCGATTTGCGGCATAATCTCCTTCGTGGCGAAACACAGGCGATCTCATACATTTATGTTTGATGCTAGACGCTTTGAAGCAAATTCGCTTTGAGCGTTCCGGTTCGTGGCTCTCACGTAAATCAAACGAATAGAAGCGACCTTCATTACTAGCTCTTCTTTACACATATAAAATAATTAATTACAAGAGTACATAGTATGTGTCCACAATCACAACGCGTCGACCTGATTCAGTAGCCCTTCAGATCAAGACTCGATCGATTTCGATTAAGATCATTGTCAGCGATAATAACAGCCACTTTACGTCCTAGATCCCTGATAATAAGAATGGCCGGTGTTCGAGATTGCTTGATTTTTCACCCGCTTACATCTTAAATATACATAGGGAAATGTATACCAGAAAAATAAGAATAAATAAACAAAATATACTCACGCTTCCGAGATGAGCGCCCGCAGCTTGCAGAAGACGACTCCGAGACTGTATGGATACTGGTGCCAGTACACCGACAGGTCGTTGGGGAGACCTGGAAATACAGCTGGTTTAATTCTTGTGCTGGTTTTACTTTTTTTTACGATTACTCTGATTAGTGATATATCATAAAATAAATTAATTCAATAAACACTAAATGTTGAATTTTATAGTAGTTTAAGCTTACAAACACTAAATCTTAATTAATTCATTACAATATAAAAAAAAAATGTATTTTAAATTGAGTGCTATTGAATTCAGCCATCGGCAAGGGTACAGTTGTTTGACTTACTTGCGCCTTACTTATTTATATTATAAAGACTCCAAAGAGTTAAATAAAAGTTTATAAAAATAACCGGAGACTTAATATATGATAAGTGTACCGCAGAGCTGAATTCTGGGTCATTTTCTTTTCTGGTCCTTATTAAGGATTTGTCGTATTATATGAACAATTACACGAACATTTCACTATGTGCTGATGATATGGTACTAATATTTAATACAAGGACAAATAAAACAAATTTTGACGAAAGAAATAATCTCTGTCGCGTATAGTACATTGGTTTGATCGTGTTGGCGCAAACCGACTGGAAAAAAATATTTTCGAGTTCGTTATTGAAGTAATTCCAAATTAAAATTACGAATAAATATTCCAGGTGGGCATAAATAAATCGCAGTCATTACAGCACATAAATTAAGATTATAAATATTATACTTCACTGTGAATTTCATAAAGTATAATTTGGCGGTAACGACTATAATTTCATGGCATGTGAGTGACGTGATACAAATGAAGTAATCTCCAAACGTGCTCGTAAATTTTGTTCCCAAAACATTTAATAAAGTCACCAAATGAATTCCCATTCACGAGAAAAGGGGGGTGAAGTAAGTATTGAGGTGTTGAATTCTTGACAAGCAGTAAAATTAATGTTGAAAATGAGAAATTGAGGAACGTAACGGAGTTCATTCGGGAAATTCAATAGATACTTATGGGTGAGGACTGTCGGGTCTGTCGCGATTGGTTGAGGTTTCGAGTTCCAACGTTATCAAACTGGCTTGCATCTTGTGCACTTACTATGTTTTATAGACTACTGTTTATATACTATTATTATTGTATCATACGGAAAAAATAAAGTTTCGTCTATATATAAATAGGTAAAACAATTCAATATTTTTTTATTTGTACACGCAAGTCTAATTCGCGTAAGTCTATTGACAAAATATCTATACAACCTAGTTGTTTTTTCCAATTTGTGTAGATGGCGCATATTCATAAAGATAATATTTAATGCTGCTGTATGTATTATTTGAGTCTAATCCGCTCCGTTAAATAGAAAATGCATTCCCTTTGACGTAATAAATTACTTTCATAATAACATTCAGAACCGCATGTCCAGTTTCGCGACGTATTTAATAATATGTCGTACGACCTCTCATTTCTAGAAGTTGGGTTAAAATAACTTGTTATCTCCCAGTCGCTCAAATACGACTAGAACCTTTATTTTAAATTAAATAAATGTATGAATGAGCATGCTTTGAACATTTGATAAGCTTTTGTATTTAACTTGCGTAAAATTTGCATAATGACTTAGAACTATCATTTTACATTTATCATCATCACAACCCATAACTGGCTTAGTTCTGGTCTCGGGTTTTCTTACATTGTAAGGGATACAGGCCGTAGTCCACCAAACTGGCCAAGTATCCACACTTCACACATCTATTTAGAACATTACAGAGAACTCACAGGCATGTAGGTTTATTCACGATGTTTTCTTTCACCGAAGCGAGTGATAATTTACTTATAATACGTACATTAATTAAATAATTTGGAAGATTAGAGATGAGTGCAAGACGCGAACTCGCGTCCTACGTTCGAAAAGCCCGCGTTCGAACCGCAACGCTTTCCCTGCTTTTACGTTAATGAGTTATATATATAACTTTATATCTTGCTTTAGTTTCGATGATAATGCATCTTCATAACAAGTATTACCTGATACTTCACTCAAGAATGACTTCAAACGAAGGAAATCCTCAATAGTGAACAGCACAAGTACTATTTTTTCAATATCAGTGTATTTTTAGGTCTTAAATATTAACTTAGTTTCTACTCGTATACCTACATTTTCCAACTGTATATCTAAAACATTATCCTTTTAATTAGGTGTTCACATTAAACAGTTCGGTATAACTATAAAAATAAACTATTTTTAAATGATAATCCCTATACTTGTCAATATATTTTTAACTCATCTGATCACCATTCACCTCGTCTGGAGTCATACCCGAGTCAAGATAAGATGCATTGTCATCGAAACTAACGCATCTATGCTTTTAAATTAGCTTCTATGTTCCTAATTCAGCTTGCAAGGTTTTACCAAAACAAACTTACTAACAAATATTGTATATTAAATAAAGGAAGTTGGTTTACAAACAAAGAATAAACAAGTAAAAGTGTTTTTCCTTGGCCTATTTAATTAATTTCATACATACCCGTACTACCATTTTATCTGCAATTACTTTAAAAGTCCTTAGTAATGACATTAGTATGACGTAATAAGATGATTGGTAGTAATTTATGTAAAAGTAGAAACACTCATATTATTTTTCCATGTAATAGTGAGTGAAGAGTGTGTTTTGATCATTACTAGATAACTTTCAAACCCTAAGTAGTCGTAATAGCTTTTCTCTTTAATTGATTAAATATAATGTTTGTGTGATTTTTTTTGTATATCCAATATCAACCATTTAGCTGAAAAAGTGGGAGGTAACTTGACTCTCTTCAAAATTAGCTCTTATTTTCGCAAACGGATCCCAGAATCGAAAAATGATCTCCGCAAACTCATGCATGCAATGAATTTTAAAGACCTATTCAACGACACCCCACCCTATGGGATACACGAGAATAAAAAGCATCCTCACGTTACATGTGAAGGAGGATGTTGAAAACAATATTTAAAGAATAAACATTTTTTTTTCTACCATTTTGTCATCGTATATCCGTGGTCACAGCTTTGTAGGACTTAATGTTTTTGCGTTTTGCCGCGGAAAAACGCACGGATATAATGAAACTATAAGGGTTCTTTCTTGACTACGGAACCCAAAATATGTAATTCTGAGAAGATTAGTAAATAACGGATGGCATTGGCATTGGCAAGTAACCATCAAGTAGGTTGTTTCTTTTTTCAGTAATCTATATAAAAATACGCTGTCTGTGAAAAGATTACGTAAATTTCATCACGATGAAAGGAACAAAAAACAACGTTATTAAAAATAACTAAGTCAGATCCCATCAATAACAACTGAACCTGAAATGTCAAAGATAAGTGTGAAGAGTGATAGGACGACTCGATGGGAAAATAAAATCAAAAAGGTCGCAGGATAAACCTCGCCGAAAACCTTTTTACTTGAGGTCAATAAAAAAGACATTGGGCATTATTTTTTTACCATTCGCGAGAGGAAGCCATTTGGAACGGAACAGCTGCGGAATTATTGGTAATTTCAGAAGATATCAGTCGAGATCGACGGGGCGATTAGTGTGGGAAATTACTCGAAATATCTTATTGAATCGCTTATGGAGTCGGGTGAGATGAGCAATGACAGGCCAGTGACGCGACCTCGGGGTGTGAATGCCTACATTCGTCATTGGGCTCGAGTCGACCTCTTGCTAGTGATATGTCATGTCAAGTTCTATGTATAATTTGGTTACAGTGGACAGTTACCTGTAGTCAAACCTTCCATTTTTTAGGGCTTTCTTCAATACGCAACCCATATTTATCACTGCTAGAAATAAGTATAAAAAAAAATATAGCATAAAATGTAAAAAAAAATAATCGCTCCAACCCGCGCCTCCCCCTTATACAGGTAAATTTTTTTATCAATACCTCGTAGTACATATCTCTAAAAGGGTCGTTCAAAAATATTAAACCTTTGCTAATATTTATCGCTCGTTTGCTAATTTTGTTATATTTTCCATATTATTTTTGTCTTTTTCCTTGAAACATACTAAACAATTCTCAACAGATAAAGAAAATATGTATTTAGTGTGCTGTAAAAAAAAAATCTAAAGCATTGTAAATGTCATGCAAAATCAGCTTAAATATATAATTGTTTCATCTGTAATAGATGCATTTCGATGAAATTATTATAAATGTCATTCTTAGTACTCATTCTACTTCCATGAGTTTGAATTTACGAAAGCTTCCCCGTATGATTATCCAATCACTGGTAGTGAAATGGACTAAAGCCTGTCCAATATCCGAATGTTATCACGACAATTTTACGCCCAACCATGCATACCTAGAAGTAATTATGGTTTGACAAGCTGGCCACTTCACCTCCCTTTAATATAGGTCAAGTAATAATCCGGTTTCTTCTTGACATCCTAATCCTATTTTGATACTTCATTCGAAACGATTTAAAGAATCTACCAGAGCATTGATAGCCGTCTCAAACGTTGGTTCCCCGTTGTTCTTGAAGGTGAAGTATACGTGAAGTTAGCGTGATGGACTATGGCCTGTACCCCTCACATTGTGTGCGGAGACCCGAGCCCAGCAGTGGGACAGTTATGGGTTATGATGATGAAAGAATCTACCTAGGAGGAATGTAATTACGAATCAAGTTTCCCCGTGTAATATTTACTTACATATAAACGTAAAATCTTGTAAGTATACTGAAATAAAATACTATAACTATCTAACATAATAGAATTTCATTAGAAACTCCCAGGGAGCAATATCGCTGCAATCATCTGAAGAGGTGCAGTTACGACTTCTAATATGATATAAATGTTACATTCTGTCAATTGGTTCGCGGCAGCCGCTAGTAAATGACTTATTGCCGTAGTGGGGCGTGGCGTTACGATTATTTATTGAACAGTATTTAGTCATTATTTATTTCCGCTGCGAACGTGCTATGAACGCTAACTGTGGAATGAGTTTCCTTTCTAGGTTTTCCTAGAGAACTATACTAAAGGATTCTTAAAAGTATTAAAAGAAGCTCCACTTTAATTCCGTCAAAGCACTGGCAACTCCTTTAGCGTTGCTCGTGTTTGCATATGAAAATTACTATTTACCATCAAATAACCTGTTGGATTTTATGTCAATCCTTCAGGAAAAAATATCCGGTACAAATAGCTTTCCGTAAAATCTACTACTATCTTCTGTTTTGAATGAACTGCTATACAAACGGCAATGTTCAAACTGGAGGCTTGAAAGCCAGTTCTTCTTTCTTGGCCGGCAACATATCGGTGTTTACGTATTACTGAGTTCCATTGATGATGGTAACCACGTAAGAGTACATTTTGAAGAGTGTGCGCAGGAATTATTCGAATTCCCCATCCCCATTTCTCCACCGAACAACCCGACGTAAGGCGGGTATCCACCCGTACGTAGTGCACATCCCGCCTATACGAACGACAAAATTTGCGTCGTCGTTCCTTGTGCGTACTGCGAAGGAATGTAAAAAAAAAGTATTGTCAAATATACGTATCGTGTTGACGTGATCAAATAAAAATATCGAAAAAGAATTTGCATAAGTTTATATATATAATCCTGTTAAGTAAAACAGGATTAATGTTTCGTTTTAACCATCAATTGTTACGAATCTATTAGAAGAGTCACAAAGGTGACAAGGCATACAGAAGCCTTAATCTCGCTGTATAGATACCAAAAATATTTTAGTTAGTAGAAAGCCCACGTAGTACAGAATCTTCCCACGAGGCTGTCATTTACAAATTTCTTCCGAATTAAGAAAAGTATTTATATACCAAAGATTAAGACTTAGGACGTAATAAGTAACGCAAATATTTCAATATAATTTAGAACACTGTTGCTGGAATGGTAACTTTTTTATGAACCGAGTATTTGATCATTCCGTGCGACAATACTACGCCGCAGAACGACCTTGGAGTCAGATATCTACAGTAACAAACAAGATCCCATAAGTAGTTCTCGCGACTAAAACGTCGTAAGCGCCGCGGACCTCGTGCCACTTATTTGTTTACTTCGTGAACGCGGATCAAACATGGCGTAGCAAACAACTGAACCTAATAATGTAGCGGACTTTACAGCAACTGAAATGAAATATCAAGGCGGAGTATTGTTGACATCGCATACACGTAATATACAGTAGTTGTATCTGACCATATTTTTTCCAATGCTCCGATACACCGAAATAGTTTTATCTACTAGCTTTCATCCTAGTACATAATTTTAATAGTATTGAACCAGAATCCAGATGAAGTTTTAATTGCGCTGTTAAAACAGTAAATAAACGGTTACCAACCCACACATCGCCGCCCACGTGCCTTGTGTTGCGCGAATCGTGAATAATACAGCAATAAAAAATAGACGAACTAACATCCGAGAGTAAATAAATAAACAATTACACATATATTCCGGAATAACATACTGTGCGTTGTGTGTAACGGGGAGGGGGGGGGGGGGTGCAGGTATCACCGAAACTAATGAGAGTTCACTAAGAACCTCGTGATTCTCGTGTCGTCACCAGGCACTGAGACAACACTAGATCAAATATTTATAAGTCATAATAATATCTCTCGCGGTCAGGAATCAAACCTGATAGTTCTCACTAAGCATGTTATAAAACAAACATTTCACATTTATTATTATCATTATATTTTTTCCCAGTCCAGAATTGAACCCAGGATACTGCATGTTACATTATTAGCTATTAATTAACCCTACTAATTAGAACATTTCAATGGCTGGAACAATTTTTGTTCTAGTACATCCACTAATCGTATGGCTGGCCGTCAACCGAGCTTATGGGCTGAATGAGTTGAGTGGAGAGAAATTGTTTTTTTATATAAGCTGGTATAAGAAATGAAGTGGTGATTATGCAAATGGATAGATATTAAGAGCGTGCTGCAAGAAACTGGGCGCTGACGACCACTTTACGGCACTCGTGTACGGTTTAGTATGTTCATCTCGTTACCAATGAAACGTTTAACTTATGTTAATGCCACCGTCGGAACTTACTTATAAAGTAATTACTGCATTGATTGACTAGCGACCCGCCCTGGCTTCGCACGAGTGCAATGCTGATACTAAATACACTACAGAAAAACTGTGAACGTTGTATATAAAAACATAGCGGCCCGCTCCGGCATTGCACGGGTGTAAAATATATAGCCTGTATAACTCACTGAAAAAAATATTAAAATCGATCTAGTAGTTTTGATTGTGGTAGATAACAATCGCGGCTTCGCCCGCGTGAGAAATATCAACAGTATTAAAAAGGTTTTCGATTCCTTTCTATCACTGGCTGCAAGTCACTCCTCTTCCTACGAATTATCGTATGATGCATATCGGTTTTTAGTACCATTAAAGTATTATTTTTTTAAAACATCAGAAAATATTGGTAGCCCTATATTGGCAGTATTAATAATAGTGTTATTTAATAGGTTCTGGTGCCGAAGATAGCAGTGGGCGTGGTGATCGGCCGCGGCGGCGATATGATTAAGAAAATTCAGGCCGAGACCGGCTGCAGGGTCCAGTTCCATCAGGAGAGAGAAGACGGGCCTGGTGACAAGAGGTTTGGATAATATACTTCGTTATACTACTTATACCAGAATGTGATAAAATTATTTTAGTAACAGTATACTAAAACTCTGGTCATAGGTATTTTTAGGTGTCAACGTATTTTTTATGAGTTTATTTGACAGTTACCACTGTTACATTATTGGGAAAGAGAATTAGAATGAGAGAATGTCAAACTAAAAATTTAGTGATGAAAAAATAATTGACAATAACAAAATCAAACTGTAATTTTATACGTACACCATTGTGACGTGCTCGGCGTGACGTCAGAGGTCATGCGTTTCGGAGTCAGGAAACTTCTTCTTAGGATATATATAGAGCCTCGTCTACACTACTCGCGAAGTTGAACGATGTTAGACGAATACAATAGTGTCTAGATGCACTTCGGCGTACCTCGTCAAACTTCGCCTCGCCTCGGGCGACTTCCATTCGTTGTCGGTTTTTAGCTCAAGTCAAAGTAACTATGAGCTCATCGCGAAGTTGCACGAGTGTATGGTGACGCACTTCGGACTTTAGCCAAAGTTTCTAGAGTACTTCGACGAGGAACTTCGCGAGTTGTGTAGAGGATTAAGTTATTGCATCGCTGCGATAACTCTTCATAGTCTTCGTATAGTCACATTATGTTTCAACTAATTTAAATTTGGCGTTTATTTTTGGTATTCTTTAATAATTATTTTCTTTATTTATATTACTTTTGTATAAAAATCAGATGGCTCAGGATTGGTTTGAGTAGCGCAAATTAAGGCAGGCCTATGTCCAGCTATGGACCTTCGAAAGTTGATAGATAGGTAGATATTTGAAATATGCTAAAAACATGCAATGTATAAAATACTAAATTTCTCCGTATAAATAAAGAAAAAGCTATAGTAATATTGAAGGTTCGAGGCTAGGTTAGGTTAGGTTAAGTTTGCATACCGTTCATATCAATGAGAGGACATGCGCCTAATTAACACTTAAAGTGGATACGATGATGTTTGTAGATGCTATCTGCAAGGCAAGCCGCACCAGGTCGACAGAGCCCGCCAGATGATCGAGGACTTGATAGCCAGTGTCAATGTAAGTAATGTTTTCCTTACTCACTATGTGTATATATATCGCTTCTTCGCTGCAATAATGTGTTATCTTAAAAAACACAATTTTACAGTAGAGCATTTTTTAACTTACAAAAAATTGTGTAATTTTTTTACTTTTATTGTAGATTATGTACAAACTTAGCTATCTTGAATCATAAAAATGTTCTGATGATACATTAAATTTAGTACAAAAATGGCCAATTAAAAAAAAACTGAGTTCCCAAACTTGTCATGTTATTGAAGCAAAGAAGTGACTTTGTTAGACACTTTCTTTAATTTGGCTGAATTATACATTGTAATAGATCTTCCCATATAAATGAGATATATTTTCGTGATTAAAAGTAGCCTATGGTACTCTTCATGCTCCTAACTATCTTCACACCAAAAATCATAACATAATAATGATTCGAAAGAGACATGAAAGAACGACAAGCAAACACACTTTCGCATTTATAATATTACTATACATATATACTCTCTTAAGTAAAGATATTAGGTAAAGTAAATAACAATAAACATGAAGATGTTGTACCCTTTTGATAGTTGCCAAGCAACTGACTTGACAGAGTGTAATGAATTATTGCAATAGAATGGCCGTTGTTAAAAAAGGAAATAATATATAGTGCTTTGGAATGTTTTCAACAGCGGAGAGACCAAGAGAATAGGTCGGGGAGACCGCGAAACGCGTCCGGCCAACGTAACGGGGACCGCGGTGATTACCAGCAGTGGCAGGACAGCCAGGAGATCCGAGTTACCTTCACAGTCTCCAACGTCAAATGTGGTCTAATCATTGGGAAAGGTCAGTGTACAATTTAAAACACTTTCACATCACTTCATCTCTCTCTTAACTATCGCTTGCTCTTTCTTAGCGGTTTGAATTTACATGGACGTTATGTAATTGCTAAAATTTATCTACAGCTCTGAGAACTAGAATTTCTTTTTTATGGTAAATATTTAGAAAGTTATAAATTAATACTATAAAAAAAGTGATTGTTAAATACAATTTACAATTGCAATGATGAACAAAAAAATAAACTTATCCATATCTTCTGCGCTTGCACAAACTCATCATAGAATATGATTCCTTGAAGGCCGAATATTTCATTTTTGTACTTCCGCGTAATGACGTAATCGTATTTTTGGATCTTTTCTTTGCACATCGTCTCGCTCCCTCGCGTAATCTTACAATGTGTTAAAATCTTGGTGTTAAGAGGTAAAAGAGAGTTTTAAATTTGAAAGCAACATCAAATAAATAAATAAATGTTTGTCCGTTAGGTGGTGAAGTAATAAAACAGATAAACGCGCAGTCGGGCGCGCACTGCGAGCTGGACAGGCGCGCGCAGGGCGCCGACCGGAACAACCGCACCTTCTACATCCGCGGACACCCCGACGCCGTGGAGCACTGCAAGCGGATCATCATGGAGAAAGTTGGCATGGTGAGGTTGCACGATGTTATTTGTTGTCATGTAATGTTAAAAGAAATTGTTTCGTAGGATACGGTTGGTATGTTTTTCGTAAGAACCACGTCCTGAAGGGACTAATATATTCTTAAATAACCTCAAGTAGGTTTCCTTGAAGTTCCCTGTAGTATTTTGAAATGTTAATACACATCACTTGACCACTTTGATTGATCTTTATATTGTGGATCAAGTCTGCAGGATTTAGCTAGCTAACATTAAGATATTCTATAAGATTTTTTTATGTGTAAATCCAGCAATAAATATGTTTGTATTTGAATTTATCCTTGCCATTTCAAGAGTAATTTTGTCAAGATAAAAAGTATTAACTTACCTCATGGTTACTGTATAGCCGGTGAACTTCATCCAAGAGGGTGGAGGCAACGGCGGCGGTGGGGGCGGCGGCGGCGGCGCGGGTGGCCCGCCGGGCGGCGGCGAGTACTACAGCGGAGGCGGCGGCGGCGGCGGTGGTGGACCCCCCGCGTGGGGGTACAACCCGCACTGGCATCAGAACACTCAGCCCCAACAACAGGTAATTTATAAACTCTTTAACTAGATAAAATATCCTACAATCAATCTAGGATACGATCATGTTAGCCGAGCACTATTTTCTGTATTACATTCACAATAGAGGCAGTTTGAATAGTGATTTGTTGGTCTCTGGTAGCATGACTACAGCGTTCTTTATATTATTGGTACCATAATAATAGCTGGGATAAGATTAGTTACACAAAAATTATAGAGGCTTAACAAATACGTCCTTATATCATAGACCACTTGTAATGTATCCGTTTCCGCAGCAACAGGTCCAAATAAACCCGAGCACGGGTCAGCCGGACTACTCCCAGCAGTGGATCGACTACTACCGCTCCCTGGGGCTGATGCGCGAGGCTGAGGCCGTCGAGCAGCAGGCCAAGCAATCGCAGCAACAGCAGCAGCAGACAGGTGAGTCGCAGCAGTTTGTGAAAATTACATATACGTTTTTTTTTTCAGCCTATGGAAGTTAAGTGAAATCCACTCCTAAGATTTATATTCAATACAAAGGAAATATGTATGCAGTTTCAGTTTTTTTAGTTCCCAGGGTTTCGGGCTGAGTCAGTCCATCTGTCAGTTACCACTATTCATATATACAGATTACACATTTTTGTGATAAATGTTGGTTTACATGTTTCTTTGTTTTTGTCACAGAGTCAGTGTAACATTTTTGAGACATGAAGACTTTTTTCACTCGACCCACGTATTCTTTCATCCTCTATTTTACACCCTTATACCTTATTTTATACCCATACTAAGGCGTTGAACAATAATACTACGCAGTCGTGACCAGTAATTTAGCGCACTAATCGACGCACAATGAAGTCATTATGGTTATCACACTAACTTATTCACTGCTGAAAACACGCAGAATCATATTTGGGTGGGAATACTGACGCGAGCAAATTGTTCCCTTCTTTCCCGAATCGCATGAAGTTCACATTAAATTACCATTCTAGTACCACCGTTCGAAGGCGGAGGTGGAAATGGCAACGCGGCAGGCGGAGCGGCGGGCGGCATGGGCGGCGGGGACTACAGCGCGCAGTGGGCGGAGTACTACCGCTCAATCGGGAAGATTAAGGAGGCTGAAGCCATCGAGGCGCAGATTAAGCTCAAGGTAACGCTTCTGTAGTTTTGAAGATGAGCAGTGGTGTTGCATTCGTCTTGAGTAGTTACTTTCACTACTGAGGAGTTGATTTCTTCGTTTCTTCTCGACGATAAAACCTATGTGTTATGGTGTACGAAAAAGTTTTTTTAGCCATGACTGACTTATTTTCAATTTGAAGATGGATGGTTATCTAGTAGAAATCAGGTCGATTATATCGGAGACTAAGAATCTTAGACGCATCACTATGTGTTAGAATGAAAGTAATCATTATACTTCTGAGAACGGAATTTGCAGGCTCATTATGTTTCAATGTAATTTAAGTGTCGAAAGTTAATCTCTTGTGATATATAGTAGATGTTTGCCCCGACCGAGAGTCTGGCGTGAGAGATCTTGCTTGCCAGATAGGGTTACTACCAACTGGTCTATAAATACGACATACCACTAAATAAAGGAAATGATGGAAAAAACTCAATTAAATAAAGCGTGCATTACTACTTGAAACTAATATCGGTGCCAAACCAACATCTGTGGCGTATTCTTATATTGACTCCAATATCGTGTCGGCGCCGCGGCGTGGTAAGGCTTTCGCATAAGGATTATATTACCAATATTATTTATAATTAATTTACATTATTACTTGAGTTTTTCTGTTTTCGTGGAGCCTGCTAGCTGGCTACCACCCTATTTCTTGCGTCAGCTGGGAGTTTCAAAACCAGTTCTTCATTGTTCTCCCTTCTTGATTGACAGTGCATCAGTGATGCGTTTGGTGTTACTGAGGTCCATAGGCGGCGATAGTCACTTACAGTTGGACCGTCAGCTCGTTTATCGGTAACACGAGATAACTTACAGTCGCAACAGCCCCAGCAGCCGGTGACGACGTCGTCGCAACCGACGCCGCAGCCGACGCCGGCACCGAACCCGACGCCACCGGGCAGCGGCGCGGACTCCTCGCCCATGATGCAGTACGGCGCGCAGTACGGCGTGTACCCCGGCGGCGTGTACCCCGGATACGCGCCGTACCCCTACGCGGGCGGTCCCGTGCCCCCCGCCGGCGAGCCGCACGGGAACCACCAGGGCCGTCAGTGAACGTGAGTTGATCTCCGACTAGCTTTATGGTGTGTGCGTGCGGGTGTGCGTGTGTACTTGTGTACGTGTGTGTGTGTGTGTGTGTGTGTGTGTGTGTAGTGAAGTGAATACTGATGGGGGTTGTGTATTCTTGATTGATTGCTCTGAAATTGATTGAGTGTGGTTACATCCCTAAATGTTTCTTTATTTAAGTCCTTATTAATGGTAGAAACT
Source organism: Calpodes ethlius (assembly GCA_018251375.1). Lineage (NCBI taxonomy): Eukaryota > Metazoa > Arthropoda > Insecta > Lepidoptera > Hesperiidae > Calpodes > Calpodes ethlius. Next base: position 16,683 of record DWPA01000904.1, read on the forward strand.
TGGGCTTTATAGGTGATCTGTTAAAGTCTTATTAGAATAAATTATAAATAAGACTCATTTTATATATATCCTGAATTTATATTAGGGATTGATTATCCAGTTGTGTAGTAGTTATTAACAATCTTTAAATTCTTCCATAAGTTCTTCACTCTACTATAGTTATAATTATTCATCATTTCTTAATGTAATCTAGTGATTAGATCTTTATGACTTAGTTTAGTGGACCTGATGAGTATCGGCAAGGATATACAACATCCATTTATACTATCTACGAATCCTTGAGGTTTGGATATTGGATATGTGTTTGAATTGAAGTTATTTGATTTTCACGATTCATTTAACTGTAACTTATAGGATTTGAGCTTTTAAACTCTAATCAAGCTTTATGAAAAGATGGTTTTCTAATAAATAATTGAGATAAAGCCCTATTTAATTAATATAGTCAAGTAAACATTGCCATCACAGTTGGCAATCATCTACATTTACAAATTTTATAATATTGTCCAGAAATATATATGATAAAATAATAATATAAGACAAGTTTTTTACCTTCTGTAAGTTCTATTTGATAACATCCTACACTCGTATCTGATTTTACATCATTAGGATACACTATGTTGTGTGTGCCACGCACAGCACGCAAAGATAAGACACACACATGCATACTGAAAACAGTAATTAAATTTTGTTTGTCGCCATCTAATATAGGTAACGTCAATTTTATATAAAAGGTTTAAAAATTTATGATATAACTAAATAATCAAATACTCCAAGTATTATTATCACAGTAACTGATGGGTGTTCAGTGAGGTGGGTTCGTAGTACTCTATAAATGTATCATGTCCATTGTCCATCCTCAAGATTCGGAGTCAGTGATGCAATCAGTACATTTCCGCTTGGTTTTGGGCTTGAAAGTTTTCTGTTGCAATATGAACATACCCTATATTATATCTACACCACACAAGCTATGGCTTCGTTTCTTCAACTTTTCTTGCTGTCAGTTGCTAATAGTTTGGGGGGAGTTATTATATAAAATATATTATCTAATGTGTTTAGTTGTATAAATGTATGTTTCGTGTCACTGTTTGATCAGATGTCACAATATATGTTACTGTTCTACTACTGTCAAAGTTATATGTTCACGTGTTATTTATCAGCGGAATTGGATAACAATAATGACATTAAATTGTCATAGTAATACGACATGTTACTATGATGATTTGTAGACAATATTTAATTGTTACATTATTTTAATTAAATAATATGAAAATAACATACATGTTTATAACACCTTTTGTAATTTTTTGTTGTACTATTCAAATAGGAGTGCGTTTTGTTTTGTGTGATGTTAATCTCACGTGCGTAAATAGTTGTGTAGGAGGTGTATAACGGGAGATTCAGGACAGAAGTGAAATTATTTAATTTAAGAGTTTCGCTTAGTGTAGAATTTCGTGCGTCTTGTGTCCAATGGACAACTTATAAAGATTCTTATCTTATTTACACACCCGAACAAAGAACAGAAATTTAACTCATCATTTAAATTTCTGCCTTAATGGGATCGTGATAATGAATGCTATTGATGCAAACATTTCTAGTGAGGTTTAGAGTAAGGATTCCCAAATTGTATGATCTCATTATCTTGAGGTGCCCAATAGGGTCTCGTTGGAGTAATATGTCGGTTCCCCAGATATCGACACAAGCGAAAACTAAATTTGGGGGTAGACTAGGTCTAAAAATCGATTCCTATTATTTTTTCAATTTCTTGTTTGAAACTTTCAAGATACTGTAAAAGTTTTGTTATGTGTACCAAATTGGTATAGTACTAATATTTTAGTTGGAAGTATCATTTAATAAAATCATAAAAAAACTAAGTCAATAGCATAAGATTAGTTCATACAAGTTGGAAAACTGGGCAAGAGGAAAAAATTAAGATAGGGTTTCTAAAGTCATTTGGCTGGCAGGGGGACTGAGGTACCGGATCATTTTGGATTTTTGACCCAGTTGTTTGAGAATAGTTTAGGGATTATTTTGAACAGTTTAATTTATGAATAAATTATATTTAATTGATGTGTTTTAAAGGGTATATGATGTTGTCTAATTCCGATCATGAATTTAATCATTGTTATATGTATTTAATTATTATTTGGTGTGCGTGTTAAATTTTGAACTGTGTAGTTAAATGGTTAATATAAATATTTTGTGGTAATATAATAATTTTATAATATCAGTTTTTTGAGCATATATCTATATATTTTTTTTTCTACTATAACATTGTAAATAATACATTTAAAACTGTTGTAGTGATTAGTTACCATGGTGTTAAAGAAACATTCACAATTATATTCTAATTCTTGACAACTTAATGTAGTTATCGGAAAATATACCTGTTATGGCCTCACTTCTAGACATAGGTTTCCTTCGTAGTTGGGGATTTTAATAATCGCAATGCTCTTCTTGGATTGGATTGGATAACCCCTATGTCTGTCTCAACGTACGAGAACCCCACTCGACGGCCACTGACCTCTTTAATAATATTTCACTGAACTAACTATAGATATCGACATCGCCTAGTTGGCCGTTACCAAATTGGCGCTGATTGCTATGGTGATTAGCAGTGAGCGTTTGTGGAACTAAACATGGAATGATGTTAAGTGAAATTCTTATTTAGTTTAGTTTGGGCGGCGACGAGAATGAACAGATAAATTAGGTGTTATTTTGTGTTATAAAGTCTGTCTAGTAACGTTACAGAGGTCAGTTGACTCGATTTATTGGATGAAATATCGTTTTCAAGTCGCTTATGTTACTGTATACAATCACCTTCGCCAGATGATCTAAAGACAACCGAAGCCTTACCTACATGTATTGTCGTTAATTTCAGCAGATATTTACAAATATATACCTCACATTATTGGCTTAATCATTACTTTTCAGGGATCAGTGGTTATTATAGTTTATAAATAATAATATATTTGTGCATAAGCATGTTATAATTTTATTATCACGAAACAATATTTTCTTTCAGTATCTTGCATGTATTATATTATTCTATCGAACTATCGTCCTATATTAAAATGTTACTAAATTATTTTTGGTGTTTTGCAAGCAGTATTATGTATGTATATTTATTACACCGAGATGAAAGTTAATCAAAAGTCTTAACGCCTAAACGATGCTAATAACAACAGTTGAAAGTAGATATGTACATTTCTCTATACATTTAACTTACACATAATCAATAGGATATATGCATGTACAAAATTTTAGTTCATAAAAAAAATAAAATAAAAAAAAATGTAAACAACCCGCATTTTGCCGCGCTTCTATGTGACGTCTTTTAACTTGTTTTGCAGGTCAATGAGATTCTTCATTATATCTTAAAACATAAAGATGACATTCAATTGCAAAATTAGGTAAAGTGGCATAGACTATGACGTCACAGTTATAATAATTCCGATTGGTTTTAAATTACGTTTCAATTTTCTTTTTTTATTGTTAACATGTAATGTCATGCATATATCGTATGATTAGTTTAGAAGAGTCGTGAAGCTTGGCTCGATGTATCTGTACGTGTTGCGGACACAGTATGTAGTGTGTGTAGTGTTGCAGATATGTAGGGGGCTCCGTGTCGGGCCGGCGCTCCACGCCCGTCAGTATGTTCTACAATGTTGCCACGTACGTTTGTTTGTCTGATTGCAGAGCGCAGTCGCCGGTCGTAGCGCCCGCGGGAAGACCACATCTCCATTGTAGATTATAAATTCTAATATAAGCAGAGATTTTTCGATTTAAAAAAAAAAAAAACACAAACCTCACACCAAAACGTCGTCTCACCCACAACAAATAAACTCTCTCTCGACTTATCGATAATCCATTTTACTATGTAAGCGCCGTACATATCTTTATTTCTTGTGGGCGAATCGTTTAACTGCTGTAGATGAGATTTTGCTCGACGACCGTCGAATCGAAGGTGGACATGTCGTAGGCCGTGTGGTACGATCATGTATGTGTACAGTGTCATTATGAAGATATTGATTTGTTTTTATATACCTAACGTGTGATGCCAACTGTCCTGTGCCGATATTGATTTGACGTGCCAGTTTGTCCAGGTGTAAACTATAGAATGCCACACTGCCTTTAAAGATGTAACAAAGAGAAACGACGGGGCTATAGAGAGAGACAGAGAAACGGTAGAGAGATACTTCGCCGCCGCGAGGAGTCGAGGTAATTGCATTGTATTGTACTGTTCTCGGTGACATTGATAGCGTACACTCCGAATGTAATTGCAGCCTTGCTCTTGTGTAATCTCAATACGCGAATTTGAACCAAACGTTTTGTTGGATTATTCACAGTAGAGTCTGTACGGCACGCCGCCACGTTGGTTCACGTTCGCGGTACAAAAATGAATTGTGTCCTAGTTGTAAGCCGAGGCAACCGAGTCGCCGACTCCCCGGACGGCTCGAACGACTAACCAACGCGGTCGGGAATGCAGTTAGTTACAT
>DWPA01000905.1:0-21168 GCA_018251375.1 Calpodes ethlius
GTAGTTGTATGTATGTTGATATATACTTTAATTTATTGTAGTGCATGCTTTCCTCTTTGGGAGGGAGGGAAGTACTACGCATTTTTTAAAGTATATACCTTCATACTAAAGTAGAATAATAATAAGTTAATAACAATGGATTTCCGCAAAGTAACGCCTGATACTATTAACTATAAAAGGAACCATATTTTTTTTTATTTAACATATTATAAATTATAACTTCTTTTATACAATATATTGAGAAATATTATTAACTTAAAAGCAACTGTAAAAAACGAAAAAGCTGAAAAAGTAAAAACTAAGTAAGCCTCAGGTAAAAACTATTAACTCGCGACTAATTGAATATTCTATACTATTATAATGGAAAAGCCACGTCTTATATCTGTTATATACAGATATTTATTAAAAAAATGGCGTCCATGTCTGGGAAAAACGCTCGGACGCTCTTTAACCAGGAGAATTGATAACCTGAAGAAGACAGCTGGATCCGCCTGAAGGAGTCCGCTGGATTCAGAAGGCTCCGATCTGAATGGCACAAATTAGGTGAAACCTATATCCAGCAGTGGACTTACAAAGACTGATAGGTAAAGAACCATATCTTGTTTCAAATACATGTTTTTAATGTTTCAGCAATACGTAAATGAAAACTAAAATAAAATCTTCAGATTATTCATTCAAAATTCAAACGAATACTTGAAAACAGTTAATATCCATAACAATATTAAGTTTGATCGTTGTCTTCGATATAAGTTAAGTATAACACGACTAATCCGTCACGTACTAAACAAAGAAGGAATAACGTCTAATATTTCACACTGCACGTCTCGAAACTTTCCCGCGGAACTTTTTCCAATATGAAACAAAAGATTGTTGTTATCGTTTAGCAATCGCTAATAGAATTGTTTTATGAACCATAACTTAGGATATTGCTTTTCGCGTACGATCAAATGTTTGTAACATTTTTATGAACACTTCAGGTACGAGGAGATATATGACCATTCATTGGGGGAACCAAACATAATAACTTATTCTATTAACTGGTGTTTACAGATTATAAAACAAATAAGTATATTTTTTTCATCAAACTAACTAATACATACGAGGAATGCTGTATTATCAAGTAATTTCATGAAGTGAAATCTGGTCGTACCAGCGTCGCGTTAAGTAGGTACACAGATATACTTGTGTGCGTGTCGGCGATCGTAAGAACACGATATCACTACACACGTATATGTCTTATGCTTCACTTTCGGTCAATGAGGCACTAAGTTACTACATAGTCTAGAGGTTATGAGTCTGTGCTAAAAGCTGTTAGGAGCGTAGGATACGCGGCAGAAATTGGTGAAACGGTGGTACCCCCTCGGACGAACGATACACGGATCCTAGCACCTATGTTCTCCTTTTCTCCTACCAGCTCCTTCCCTCCTATTCTCCCTTGCTCGTTGGTGGTCCTTTTTATTGGAAGTCACTGGGACCAGTACCTACCAGTAATCAGCCTTGATCCCGCCTATAGCTTAGGAAACAGTAGCTTATCATCAGGTAGAATTTCAGCTCGTATATCGGCTATTTACGTGAAAAAAATTCAACTCACATTCTACACCCAGATGTATTCATCGCGATTCCGCATTCACCGAACTATTGTCCGTTATTGTAATACTTCTAGTTTCACATCATCGACATAGTTCTCGGGTTATTTTTGTAAGGCGGGAATTCTGAACCGCCCATTTATTTATGTTGGATATTGAAATAGATATGAACTAGAAAAATTATATTTAGACGAAATAAACTAAATATATACCTTTATAATTTTTCCCATTTAATTTCCCTTATCAGGCCAATGACTGCTTGAATTTTTTCTCCAAAAATTTTCCACAACACCGTAGAAAAACAAAAAAAGTCCAATAGTAATCATTATTTTTGCGAACTGTAATAAAAAACATCTCAGAGGCAAATACTGTGAAAGATTATTTGTTTTCTTACTAAAATATTATTCTTTGATTCCAGTCACATGATATTGCAATTAAATACATAAGGTACTTTATTCCATGTGGAGTTATTTTAAATTTTAACAAATATTTTTGTGTTCTGCAATGGATTTTTTCAACGACATGTTTTAATTTTATGTTGAAGAACCCAAGAAGGCGAAGATTTTCAGATAAATTAGGTTTTTAATGCTTTTTTTTCCTCATAAACAGTTAAGTATATGTTATTGCATAGTGTTTGATGTATAAAATAACATAATTATACTTCATCTCGAAACTTGTATATGCAAGTGATGTAGAAAACTTTAACAGCATTATTTAGATCAGACGTAACCCTATATATATAGTTAATATGTCGAAGGTATATACAATTATTACTACAAATTTATTTTACAAATTGTGTAACAATGTCCTTAACGTGTCAATTTGTTATTTTTAATTAAGCAACATATACAAAATTACAATGACTTTTCTTTTTCTGTAATGGCTTATCTCAGAAACTACACATTGCATTTAGATGTAATTTTCACTGATGGATTTAAGTAAACCAGAATTAAAATTTCTTTATATTTATTTCAAATATTAATTATGAATGAAAATAATTATGTCTTAAATATTTTTTTTTTACTATAAGGTTTTCCAAGCCAAGCGAAAACGATTAGTAATTCTAATTAAATTTTATACGCTAAATGGTCTTCGGCGAAACGTCCCTTGAGATAATTTGATATAACGGTTTTTAATAATCATTATAATATAATAACGATTTATCTCTGAAATATATTAAAAAATAAAAACCTTATATCGTTATACGACGAAAGGCTCTAAGTCTTTTTAGGCAGCAATAACTGTTTCAAGTCATGGCATGAACAATTAATACGAACCGCGAGTGACATCCTTAACTATTATCGCGTTATCAAGTCATATTCCTTAGTTTTTTACATGCACCATGTGAATGATGCCCTTACCTCCGAGAGGTTCTAGAGTAGGTCTCCTTTAATCGTCAAAAGGACTGGTAGCAGACGAACAAACTCGAAGTCACTATGCAATCGTCCGAAGTGCCATTGAAGTGCAAAAATCTTTACGTTATTACTTTTAACGACCCGTTTGGCGCTATGGTTAATACAGAGCTATTCCGAAAGTCCGGGTTTCGATTCTCAGCGAAAGAGAAATTTAGATGACGAGTTTAAACAGTCTTCAGTTTATGTTGGAACCCAGCCATGGTACTCAGCGTACCCACCAGGGACAACATAAGCAATCCTAGTATGGGGGGGATATGAGTATAAACTCCTTAATAGTAAATGGCTATAGACGCTAATGAACATCGGCAACTACAAAGACATCACCTCTATACCGAACAAGAAAAAAGATAGATATAGGGAAGTAGACATTCGAAAACAAAACATCACACCTCATTACGTGGTCACTCTTATTAATTGGCTATTAACAGAAATAACTACTTTACCGTTAATTAACATAACCACATTTTTGACAAAAGTTTACCGATAAAGAGCGTAGGCATAATGTATTCGTAAAAGTACACTATCGTGGTCTCATCGTTTAATTTACACGCCCCCACGTATTGAACACCGCAACAGTTTATTTCGAGTGAAATTGCGCCAAGTTAAATAGGTTGGCCAATTCCGCGCACATACAAAATTAATTACGCCTTTGTAAGGGGATAGTCACGAACGTTTCTCATTAAAAACCACCTGAGCCGAAGTGTTTCGAATTTGAGTTTTCTCTGAATATTTTGAAGTGAATATAAAAAATTAATTTCGATATAATGTTATCTATATTAATATTAATAATATTATACATGCAAAAGAGTGTTATTTATTCGTCTTTATTTCACGGCGGAACCGACTGTTATGATAAGACTTTTTGTGTGGAGATAGTTGGGAGGTTGCAAAGTCCCATAATTTACTTTTCATAACAAAAAAAACTCATTTCGATGGAAAGAACCCTTACGATGTATATTTCAGGTAAAGTTAAGGGCTAAAACAACAAATAATTGCCTAGTAACCAAGTATGAAAAGGAATCGACAACCTTTTTACAGGTTTTCTTTTTTCCCACGTTGGCATAGCCGTTGATAACATCTAAATATTATAAGTGATAAATGATTTTTCTGTTTGCTACATGAGCTTGTTAATAATATAGAAACAAACAATTAGAGGTAATACGTTACTTGTAAGTATCTAAGTGGCTCCAAGTATACCCTTCATCTACAAGAAGAGGAGATGTTACTAGTAGATCCCTATTCACAATGGTAATTTTAAAGCTGCATGTCGGCCACCATGCAAAAATTGTGAAAGGATGTCTGTACATTTATCTGAACATTAACACTTGTTAGATAGCACATAAAACCTGCAAATGAAGACATAGGTAATTAAGTGTTTCTATTGCATCAGATAAATAGTCTACCAATTTATATTCATATTGTTATATCTCGTATACATTGCCTTAAAAGCACTACTTAAAAATAAAAGAGAAGGATCAACTTAGAAAACCTTATCAGCTAAGCTTCGTTGAAATAGTCCTCTAATAAATATTCCTATCACTCTTCGTAATTCACTAGTTCAGGTAACTTATAACGCCGTCTGTATTTCAGCATTGAACCCTTTTAACTTACCAAGTATTGTGGAAAAAAGATTTATGCAAAGGAAACCACTCGACTATTCGTTTGTAACATTTTTGTATTATACAAAGTTTTCAGAGAAGGATTTGGGTATATCAGATCCGTCCGATCTTGTTGGGATAGCCGGGTAAGCGAAGAAAGCAACCTTTTCTAGTTACGCGTGAAAAATGGACGCGATAAAAAATATTGAAGACATTCGCTATTATTGTTCCAAATATTGAATTATACTTGATTGAAGTGTAAGTGTGTATAAGGAATAATAGCCTAGTGCTTCGAACACTGATCCCTGAACGTGGTGGCTTAAGTTGAAATTGAACCCGCACCTCTAATTTTAGTATTAGTTATTAATGTATTACAAATTGATTGTCACTTGTTTCAATGAAGGAAAACATCGTGAAGAAACCTGCACATCTGAGAATTCTCTATAATTTACTCAAAGGTTGCTAGTAATGTCCATTTCAGTATCATTATAAATAATCGAATAGCTTGCACGCTAGTAAAACTGCTTGAGATGCACTGTTTATTGGCGATTCATTATTATTACATTGGTACATACCTGGATAGATATACTTAGTAATATTGTTTTATAAAACTTTATTACTATGTATCGTTATTAGAATTTAAACAGTATTCTTAATTAAAAGAAGTATCTATTAATATACAGGGTAATATACACTATAAATCACCTAATGCAGCAAACTGTCTCGGAGGATACCGCGGACATCTCTAAAATTAAATTCAATTTACGTGACTTGATTAGTTTAGATGTAGTTCGAATAATACTCGCTTATTGGATGCAGGCTCTTGCATGGCTATACACACAATCCTATTATAACATAATACATACACTAGGGATGTATTCAATCAAACTTTATACTGCGAATTATATAATATCTGATCGATATATTGCTTGTTTAAATGTTGACATGATTATTAATATTATTGACATCATTATAGTGGGGGTATGTGGTAGGTATCTTTATTTTGGTTTATATATGTTGTATTTTATTTTTAATTGGCTATCATGTGTAGCAATCGACCGTCACCTCCTATTAAAAATATACTTCAGTTCTTCTTAATACGTATGCTTTAGTTTCGACGCTGGCCTGTTTATATATAATTTAGTAATTTAAACTTTGCTAAGTAAAATATTGGTTATTTTAAAATATGAAAAGTTAGTTTTATTGATATTTTATTACAGCGAATAACGCAATAGCATGATCTAATTAAAGATTTTTTAGGTATAAAAACTACCGTCTTTATCAAATTGACGATTAGGATTTCGATTTTACAAGCGACTCACTTCTAATTTAAATAGAATATAGCCAGCGGAATAGATTATTTTTTTCACTTCTCTCATCGTAAGACTTAAACCTAAAGCTGAGAATCAACCAGAAATATATAATGTACCAAAGTGGCCTGCGACGAAAAAATCCATGAATGCGATTACGTTATTACGTGAGGCAAAAAATAAAGCAATTCTACTGTGAAATAATGTTTCGTTACTCTTGTACATATCTGATAGAATCTCAATGTAACAGTGAAATATTCGTGGTTTTTAATGTATTTATAATATTTACGTCCATATTATCATCCATCCACAAGCCTTAGGAAATTCACTGCTGGACATAGGCACCCTCTTATTTGTGCCAGATCAAACCAGCTTCCAAAACTTCTGAATCCAGCGAATGCCCTCTGTCTTCTACAGGTCTTTAGTCCATCTTGTGGAGGGACTCCTATTTCCACGACATGGATGCGTAATTAGTTTATTTTCCCTCTTCAAATTTAACCTATTAATATGCTTATTAATAAATTCAGTCGTGGATTTATTACTGATTGCTGTATTGCTAAAATCTATTCAGAGTCAATTCATATTAAGAGATTAGTGCACTTGCCGTACACTAATACGTAATAAGGTATCATGGGAGGATTTATAGTTCATTCATCGATATCTAAATGTCAATTCACCCGATTACGTTTAATATTAGATTTTAGCGCTATTGGAACGCTTCAATAGCAGATGAAATTATTACTAATTAAATTAATACTAATTCATTTAGAAATAATGAAACAGAGCAAACAAGTCACTTATAAAGTTTGGTTACCATCTTTAATAGACTATAATAATATTAATACCGTCATTGATACGCTGCTTCCTTAAGAAAAGATAAGAAAGAACTATCTTCCAAGGTAAAATCAGTACACCATTGAAACACAGGTAAAATCGATTAATGATTTTATGTAAAAAGTTTGGTTAAAAAAATAATAACATCTAATGACGTCAAACAACACTTCACAGAAAAATAATAGAAATGAACTTAGAACTAAAATATGAATATCAAAAATTATAAAATAACATTAACCCTAAATAAATACGTCTCAAAGCCTTTCTAATATCTAAATAGGAAAATAATTAAATAGTGTAAGAAATCGTCATAGTTTGTATAGCTTGACACCAGATAGCGCTGTTGCCCATTTCACGCGCTATATTACAGAAAATTGACCTAGTTCATATTAAAATGAGTTAATAGTTTAATAACACAAAATAGATTTCGGTTAATTTATTTTATACTCTTCATTTCATATTTGGATTGACGTTATCCATAATCTCGGCTTCATCCTATATGAATTGTAAAAGTAGACTCGGAGCGAACTTCTGTTTAAATAATAATAATCATAACCCATAACTGTGCCTCTGTTGGGGTCGGGTCTCCTCACACATGTGAGAGGTACAGGGTATAATCCACCACGCTGGCCAAGTGCGGATTGGCAGACTTCACACACCCTCGAGAACATTATGGTGAACCCTCGGGTGTGCAAGTTTCCTCACGATGTTTTCCTTAACCGAAATGAGTGCTAATTAACTTGTAATACGCACATAACTTTTTGAAAATTAGAGGTGCGTGCAGAAATCGAACTCGCGCCCACATCTCGGGAAACCAAAGTTCGCTAAAATCTCTGTTTATAGACTATATCAACATCTAAAATCATTACTCTGAAAATATGAAACGTTTAAAATATACCGCGTAATTAATATATAATTATCATGTCCACAGTAATCGACATTAATTTGTTAAACAGACCAGAAATTCGCTGATTAAGACGTTGGCCATTCAGTCGTGAAGATATGGTTAAATAGCGTCCATTACTACCTAACGTTACATGTATGGAAATTGCTTTGATTGCTTAGTTCATAAATTAGTATGAAGCATCAATACATTATTAACTATTAACTATTAACATTTAAACAGTAACTGCGCGTTATTATATGGTATACGTTCATAATGTGTCTCTTTATAAATAGTACGATATCTATTTGTCTTATGTTGCAGAGAAAAACTTCAGAAAGACTATGTCAATGTACGTACTTAGTCTTATATTATTCACATTGATAAAAAAGGAACTGGAAATCAACAAAAGCTTTACCGCAAACAAGAAGCCAGATTTAAATTTTTATCTTCATTATTATAATAATATTGGAATTTATAATCACCTACATAGTCAAAGGAAATATCGTAAGGAACTGCATACTTGTAATTTTTTTTAATTGTATTCATATATTATAATTTGAAAATAACTAATGTGGTTGACCATAACTATCATATTCTGGCTCAGACCCAGCTCTGAGAAACAGGAACTGATGCTCATTCCTATTATAGCTAAGTTTTTGTACATTTAACACAATTTTTCTTAACTATTGCACATTTTAATTTTTCCTGCTCAAATACGCGTGTAACGTAATAAGTTACAAAGACTAATTTATAAACAGGTTCTGTCAAGTAACCTTAATCATAAATGGCTGACGATCGTGCTTTGAATATGTCTGAAGAGAGCTTAATTAATTAGATGTACATTTAAAAACACGATTCAAAAACGTCCCAATGAACGCGAATTAAGAAATCCAGTCCGTCATTAATTTACATAATTACTTTCGTTAGGAAACTTCGCAGCGTTATGCAAATTGAAATACAGATATAATTTTTGCGACCTAAGTAGTTGTTCGTAATTGTAAGTAGGGTGATTTTCTGATGTGATTTTTATCCTCTTAGCTTAATGTAGATTTGTTTTGAAAGATTTTAGATCGAACCGAGTCGTTTTTTCGAAGTATTTTTTTTTTTACTTTCATTTCACTAGTGATTTTCTTAGTGTATTAGTATTTTTGTTTAGATCAAATCTTGCAATCCGAATAAGAACTATTTATTATTATCGTATTATACTGACATTAGAATAACTGCTTTAACTCCGATGACACAGCATTATGACAAGTATAACCTGATCCTTCACTTACGGTTGACTCCTAAAAAGCGAACACCTTAATGGTGAGCAGCGCAGTTATCAAATAATTCAATATAATAACGTGTTTTTATTTATTTTAATTTTTTTTCACTTTTCTTTATTGGCTACGCATCGGTAATGCTTTTGTCGCAGATATTTACAGATAACTCAGATAAGATACTACTTGTTTGTCGAATATTTAACTCTGTTATATCGTGTCTCTATTCGTATGAAACTGTAAAGGCCGATATGGCCAAGAGCAACAGTGAATTCGAAAAAAAATATCATGTCAATTTTGTAAGACTGTAATAGATTTTCTAATGTCAACAAATCGTTGGTTTTGGTATTCCGAATCTCAATAGGCGGTAATGACAAACCTCGCTTAAGTGTTCGCTGTCGGGTAAGGACAAATAAAGTATTGTCTGGAAATTTAAGCTAAATACCTGTTTTATAAATTGAACTAATAATCGCGATTATAACTGAAATATTATTTCTAGTACCAAGTTTCTTAACGATAATAAGAGTATTTAGTTTTTTGCTCAAATCTCTTGGGTCAAAGCAACATCTTTTCCCACACAAATAAGTACAAAAGTAATTTTATAGCTTAAGTCACTTTTTCTTTGCCACAGAAGAACAAATAGATCAAGGCCAGGTCCCCTGACGCAGCGACGCTCATCTCAAAAATATTAACAGGTTCTTTTGATGGATATCTTTCAACGTTGTTTCACTTAATTCTAGTTGTTGTAGCTAAATGAGATTTGGCAGGCTGGTAAGGTTAGATTATCATCTAACATTGTGCTAAGGTAAGATATTACCATACCGAGCTGATCGCATCATGGAACTGATAGGTCCTTGACATAAGTCTGGAATGCCAACTAGCAAACCCAACTTATTTGGACTCATTAAGAATATTTATATAATTGAACTGGCTATTTCATACAGTAATATGATTCAATTATACCTACATTAAGATTCCAATTTTAAAAATTAATAGTAAACATTTTTTTAAATTGATTTACATCAATAGTTTTCTTAATTGAAACATAAAATATCTCGGACTCCAGTTATCAATTTCAATAAATTGAACCAGATAACCATGAAAATACTTCTGATGACTGTTCAAAAAATCGTTTTTGTTTAATGAAAAGTGATGAATGAATTTGACGTTATTAAGTGAAAACCTTTTCGAGATAATGACGTTGCGAGTGAGTAATTAATTTCCCGCCTAAGCCTCTCTCGAGGTTTTATTTTAATAACCGTTTTCGAAGGAAATAAGTTATAACAAATTATTTTTGTAAATATTAACTTTTCACTGTATTTAAGTCTTTTATTTTAATAAAAATTTGGAAGGTTTTTGTGATATTTAATCCGTAGAGGACTCGCAATTATTGTGTATTAAGGGCGGAAGTAATCCGTACAAATAAAATACAACAAAATATTAAGAGTTAAAGAAGTACTTAAATACTTTAATGGCAGTATTTTTTCAGGTTTTTCTACAGCGAAATAAACCAATTTGTATCTTGATGTGAAAACATTCGATAAAAAGTAAATTCATACATTTCATTCCTCACGAGGAATATATGAGAGAGACAGAGACATCCTAGGGTATAATAATTCTCCAAAATTAACCATTGGTTCGTTTAGAAGTCTTGCCAATATGAGCCACGTAACTTCAAAGGTGAATATCTCAAAGGAGCTGTGATGACACAGCATTATAGCAAGTAACGGTATGTTACCTCCTTAATCATTCCCGCAAGTCGCATCCTCACGTACCACATATTTAGGTGTAGCAAAACATTTGTATTAGTTAGTAGATAAAATTGAAATAAAATGAGTGGTACGTGCTGGGACTTTTAGTACGAATTAGAGTTCTTCAAAAGTCTACATATGGACACGTTTACCTTATATCGTAGGAGTTGAAAACAAAAATAGGATACGTAATAGAGAACCTACTAAGTAATCCATTGATTATGGATAAATTGAATACAGAAAATAAACACAAGAAGGTAATACGTTCCTCATTTATTACTTCACATAGCGACAGATCCTAGAAACACACGTTCCATTTTTTATAAATAAAGTAACGCTAAAAAACCTGTTCTTTATGCCTAAGATTGATGACCCTCATTATACTTCCAGGTACGCCGTAAGCACAAAAGATACTCTTCATTGTATCCCAAGAAACTAAAGAAAACTATAACGGAAATGCATCCAAAATGCGCGAGGCGGGAATATTATTCTTGCTTCGCTTTAACCTAATTACAATTTATAATAAAGTACATGAATTTTAAGTTACTGTCCATATTGATGGTATCTACAATAATAAAATATTAAAATTTGAAATTGAAATGAAATTTACACAACTTACGGAAAAAATAGAATAAATTAATACTAAACGGATAAATAATTGTCTAAGGTATAATATGCATGCTTTGATTTGGTAGTAGAGACTGGACGCAAGTAACTTGAAATCTCACTCGGAAAATGTGTAGAATATACTCCCCTTGGCGAGCATTTTCCCGCTTCACGTTGACGGAAACGATGTTCACTAGACCGGTCATCTCCGCATATCTCTTCTCTTCAGCACTTTTTACTAAATCCGCCTCTTAACGAAGTGATATAAAATGTTTTTTTAAGTTTCATAGTTACAAATGAATTCTTATAGTTTCATCCCCTCCGTCCATCTGACCCCAGCGTAGCCTTTTTAGCATGGTAAATGGCGATGACAGCATGGGTAAAAACCTACTCACTATTGTTTTGAAGACATCTGTATTATAATCAAAAGTAACCTAGCTTTATTTAACCTAATCTAATACGTATGATATACCATGCTAGTCAAAGTAGATAGGCAAACTTCATACTTCTCTTAAAACATTATGAAGAATTCTCAGATGCAAAGTTTTCCTCCCTATGTTTCAGAGAGTAATTACTAATTAAAATTGTAATATGTACATTTTGAAAAATATAATTAAAATTAACATAATAAGCCAGAACCAACAACAATTAATGTAACAACAACAACTAATTTAATAACAATTTAAATGCAAACTAAAGTGCATCCACGTAAGATAGTAGTTGTAAAAACGAAATTAAAACATTCGCAGGCGTGTGGAAGAGCGGCTAAGATACTTATTTGTCAAGGAGTCAAATCGCGGCTTATGAAAGACCAACCGGGTGCTGTTCGGTGGGCGATACAACCATTAAACTATTGTTCTTTACCACTCTAACCCTTCAAAGCTACTGTTATGCTTGTGATGCAAAAACGTATGAGCAGTAATGATCACACGTGATATTATGACCATTTGTACATAATCAAAATTTTTCCATATACCTAGAACACTAGTTCCTTTGGTTTGCTAAATCACCTGTATCTAAACTTTAGACTTTAGTACACACGTTTCTCCATACACGAACGAAACCACCAAAGACGTAATTGTGCTAAATAACTTTTGCAAGCATTGTACTATTTCATAATTAAATATACGTCGCGGAGTGCACAGCCGGATTCTCCAAATGTGAGCGTACCTTCAGTGTGCTGCATAACTTTACCGTCCGCTTTTAATTCAACCTGTATGCAAATGTGAACCAACAAAACGATACCCATGCCAACGTAATGAACACCTGAATTCGACGTAGAGGAAATTTCATAATTACGGATATCGTGACGTGTCGTACTGTCGACAAGCGATGTTTTGAATGATAATTAATGCTTACATTAAATATATTTAAATCTTCATACTTTATATCCGTAGATGACGTAAATAAATTCACATAATTATAGTAATTGTACTATAATTATAGCGTTTACACGATACAGGTTTTTATGACATATAACCTAGTTTTAGATTTGTAAAGGTGCGTTTATAATGTGTAAGTCTATTGAGCTCCAAGCCATTAGAATTATTTTTTTTCAAAGGATCCACAGTAGTACATATTACTGACATAAACTTACAGGATTTAAACATATACGTGTGTGTGTGTGAATGTGTATGTTTGTGTGTGTGTGTAAGTCAACGTGTTGAAAAGACATGCTTTTAAATATAAAATATTGAAAATTACCGCGATGAGAAGTATGCCTCTTTGACTAGTCAACTTAGTTGCCGCAAACCGAAAATACTATCACTGCAAAATATAGAGATAGTTTTTCTTTTTATTATGTTAGTATTTTAAGCCAAAAATGTTTAACCGTATGGGATCTGTTAAAGATATAAAGTTAAATCTCTTTATTAAATTTAAGGCATATAAAATAAATCTAATCGCTTGATAAGGAACAGAATGTCTGAAACGGGACAAGGTCACGTTGCAAGATGTTATACTTAAAGAAAATATGAACGATTGACCAATGATTCTTTATAACATTTTCCTAATATTATAGTTATAGGTTTGAAGAATATAGTTTGGGAATCTCTGCATTGTGATTTCTTGTGTCGCAGTGGCATGGATAACACAAATAAGACATCGCTAACACCCAAGATCCAAGAACAAATATTTATCTGTCACATAAATCTGCTCCGACCGGGAATCAAACCCGGGGCCTCTTGCTACGCAGGCCGAGTAACTACCAACTGTCGTCAGGTCGTCATCGAATGAAATTTGGATAAAAAAACAAAAAAATATCGATCGAATATTAACTGCGAGGATAGGGTAAGTAAACTTGCCTTTTCTACATCTCTAAGGGTTGATTGGTGCACTGAGTTCACACGGTCACTACGTGGCGCATTATTTTGACGTATATGATCGAACTGAACCGCAGTGACAACAGAAAGTGTATGAAAAGGCAAAAACTATTTATACGTCGTCCGAACGTGCGAGGACCATCGTTGGTCGAACATTGACCACAAACATCAAAAAAACGCACTGCGTAGTAGCCATATACCTGGAGAATGCCAATAGGCATTAAGTCCGCTCCTTATTTGTAATTGTTTATACCATATAAATAAATGATTAAAACCATATTGGTTTTTGCCTTCTAAGTATTTTACAATTGAACCAAAACACTGATGCGAACAAATTTTCCCAGTCCTTCGCGGTTCATGTAACGAATGACGAAGCAAAGTCGACCGTACTGGAATGACGTTCACGCCTAAACGACAGATACCTGCCGTGCATTGAGCCGTAGATCGGTGAAAACGAGATGGGTATATCAGTTGGTGCTATTTTAATGTACCTAAACGCTCTGTTTCTGAACTTACCTCTTTTAACCTTTTATCGCCTGGTATATTATGCTGACCGTAGTGAAGCATGTTGCCAATGAATATAATAATATCAGACTGACTACGCCAGCGCACTTGTAATGTGAATGTCTTTTATGTAAGCGAAGCAGTAGGTCCGCCGAAATTGCTGGATATGAAATAATAAGAGTATGCGAATGGATTTTCTTGATATACGAGCTAATGCCCGCAACTTTGCCCACGGAAATATTATTTTATACTTTACCACTTCTTCACACTTTTATTTTACCACTTCAAAGATTGAAACATCTAAAGTCCTTAATGCTTCCCTACGATTTAATATAATGATATTTAAATAGGTTTTTTTGCTTCTACTTCTTCTATTAGTTTATGCTGTGCGTCAGTAAGAAATATTAACATTTCATGAGGATTTGACGTACTCGTAATGACGTTTAAAATTTTTCACTGCAAATTCAATTTACGTAGTAGAACATGATTTATACAGTCCTTATATAAACTAATTTTAAGTTTTCATTTACATGACTTATTATTTATTTTGACAGTATGTTATTATCAGATCCTGCAAGCTACTTTAGAACTTTTCCCACATGTGTTACGGAGTTGAAAATTTACCTAGTTGTTGCAAAGTGGTGGTGTGCTCTAGGCCTCCTCAGTTACGAAGAAAAAGCCGCGTCTTATAGTGGGAAATTAATTGTTTGAAGCGAAATTGACAAACGTAACTGTAATGATAACAATTAGTTTGTCCACACTATTTCTAATTAGTTTCTTCTGCCGTTACACAAAACTTTAAATCATAATAAATCATTTTAAATCATCATAAACATATAATATATTTTTTTTTATTGATGTCCTTACATGGACAATATGTAAGACACAACACACTATTTTTTCATACTTGTAGTTTGGACATTTATTAGCAAATATGACCCAATAATAATTATTTGAAAAAAAACGTCTGTTTGTCAGTTTCTCTGTTATCCAGATAATCCTATCGTTTTCAACTACTTATTGTAGTAAACACGAGTTAACAATTAATGTTTGTTTAATTTCAATAGATTCCCAAATAAAAACGATATGACAATTAAATAATAATTCTCAACATTTTTTTCCAGTGTTGGTTTCCCAATAAATTGATTTTTTAAAACGAAACGAGTGCAATGAAATAAGATTAAATGCTAAACGCTAACACACTCATACCACCGCCATAGGATTCCCTGTGTCGCGGGCGACATGGACAACACAAATAACACGTCACTGACACCCATGACACGAGAACAAATATTTATCTGTCATATAAATATCTGCCCCGGCCGGGAATCCAACCCAGGTCCCCTCCCTTCGCAGGTAGGGTCACTACCAATTAGGCTACGGAGCCGTCAAATTAAAGCTGACCTCATTGTCGCTAACAATATGAATACTGTGTTTAATACGAACATGTTACCGAATGTAATTGGATGAAGTTAATCTATATATATAATAAAATTGTAACTGATCGTTGTCTATACATGGCAAATATGTTTCAAAATGTATAACGGGAAGCCTTTATATACGGAACAGAACCCAAAACTTTTTTCATTCTGTATATTTTTCTGTATGTATGTGCACGTTGATCTCAGAAACAACCCATCCGATTTGATTATATATTACAGAATTATATTGCGATGGAATTCACTAATCGTTTAGTGTTATTTTCATTTAAATCGGTTAACAAATAAAGATGTCACGTACGAATTCGCGGACAAAGCTAGTTTATATATATATCCAGGGAGCGAGACTGCTTCGGCGAAGCAAAGCTTACCATTTGGACATAACGCTTGAAGTTTGTGCAACATTCTGAAAGCGCCGGTGGTTCAGAATTTCATTTCATTATCAAAGCTACCTGAAAGCTACCTATAGACAAAATAAATATACTTATTATGAACGAATATGTATATTATTTACACATTTATACATATTATACTAAATATACTACTACTGTTATTTATACTAAAATATACTACTGTATATTAGGGAATTATTTGTATAAAAATGATAATAATTCATATTTTCCTTCATAACTTATACTTACTAGTATACCAACTATAACAGTGATAGCCTAGTGGTTCGTGCGTTGGTTTCTCTTGCTTGGAGGTGTGAGTTCGAATCCTGCACGCACTTTTTAATTTTCAAAAAGTTGTGTGTAGTACAATGTTAATTGTCACTTACTTTAATGAAGAAAAACTTCGTGTGAAAACCTGCACACATGAGAGTTCTCAAAGGTGTGGGAAGTCAGCCAATCCATACTTGAACAGCGCAAGCGTGGTGGCGTGGTTTACATGTCACATTATGAGAAAAGACCCGAGCCCAGCAGTGGGACTGTTATGGGTTGTGATGAATATACCTACTAAAATGAAATGACTTACATTTTTTTTATTTACAATATTTGCTAATAACTATTAGTTTGGTTCACATTTGCTAGCTGAATAAGAACGGTGTCCTCTTATCGTACGAAGTCGGAATTTGAATTATTGCTTTAGTTCTAATGACACAAGCCGTGGGCAAGATCTACTGAACTATAAATATTTAACGCTCATTTTGAACACTAACACCTCATTATATCGATATACCGAATAAAAGAAGATATTTAACGAACCATATATTATTGTTATTATTTATCTAATATATTTAAACGAGCAATTCTTATATATGTATATATCTCGGAAACGGCTCCAACGATTCTCTTGAAATTTTGTATCCATGAGGTTTTGGGGGCGATATATCGATCTAGCTAGGTTTTATTTCAGAAAATATCGTTTTAACCGTGTCTTCATTGCATAAAAACCTCCTACTATCATTAGAATACCAAGCTAAATTTCGCCCCCATTTTGGAAGTTAGAATAGCTCCGTCGGTAAATCGGGCGCTTTATAACGCAGGAAACCCGAGTTCAAATCTGGGTCCGATTTTTTCTTTTATTTTTCCTATTTTTTTCGAGTTCCTTCTTTCTGTGAGAAAAAATTATATTTATTTCGGTTAGATCAAAATACATTATTCATATTTACATCAGTAAGTCATTTGTATAGTTATAACTAAATATAATTGTGATACTAATAATTAGATACATTTGTACAACGACTAGAGCTTTAATAAGGTTGATATACAAGTAAATAGAAAATGGTTGTGACGCTTGATATTGCAAAATATAAAAATACATTTAATAATCATTATTACGTATACATTTAAATTTGGTATTATCAAAAAAGGTCTGGTTCTAAAAATAGATATGCAACGTTTTGGCAACCTTTATACTTACGCAATACCATTACCTTTAATCGTTTACAGCGCAAACGAATATTTCAAATTATTTTCCTGTTACAACATGACATTTCAGTAGAATGTTTTGAAAATAATATGGAATTTAATTACTCGCTTCATGAGATGTGTGTTATATGAGACAAGATGTGAATACTCGGTCTTAATGAGTACGGCGTAGGGAGATTGAATATTCAAACTATATTAATTTTTTTAATGCAAGTTTTTCAATGTATGATACATTTTACATTTGTATACGAGTTGAAATATACTTGTAAATTCACGTTGCGTTGTATCAGTAATGTTTATTGATTTTATTTATGTAACAAACCGACAAACAAGCTGAGGATCCGTGTGATGGTACGTATCCTTCACCGCCCGTTGGCATCAGCAACACTAAACTCATCACCTATGTACTGCCAGCCAAAATAGGAGAAGAACGAAAGAACTGGTCGGTGCACATAAGACCAGAGGGCGAGGCCATTCGTAGCCAATCGTGCTATAAAAGTAATCTTATTTTTCTTCTAGTTCTAGAACGATTCGATTAGATAAAAGATATTATCAGATATTTAAGTCTTTTGTATAGTTAATTGTTGTATCCATTATCATGGCTCATCGTACATTGTTTTTATATGTACCCACTACGTATTTACCATGGCAGGATAAATGTTTGTTTCATTTCCTGTTCTTCATTTTTGAACGAAGACATTCAGAATACGACAAAAAGTTTCGTGGCTGACTATATCAATAGTAGTTACTAGCTAGACAGGCTTTATGGATTAATTTAACTTTTTTTTAAAGTCTATTTTCTATTATACCTATCATATTGACAGCGTCCTAAGTACTTTGATATAGAACATACGTAGCGAACGGTTAGCGCGCTAATTATCACGTTAATCCACCGAAATAACCGGGATGTAAAATTAATATGGAACTCTATTAATACAGCGTTGTATGCGGTAATTTTATCGCATTAATTAAGGCTGTAAGGACAAAAGCGAAGTGTGTCCAGGCGAACGACCTGACAGGTCTAACTAACCTGGACTAGCAATAATACCTGTCAATGTGAAGTGATCTTAAACTTAATTGAATTATGGTTGAATTTGGAACGCATCATGTCTCTCATGTTTACGTGCATGGTAATTGAGACATCTTATTGAATGTAGTACTCCGAAGACATACAATATGAAAACTTTTTAATGAAATCATGATACCTTGAAAGTTTTTTATTTTTCCTCGTTTTTATTCTGACGCAATTAGAGAAGCCTACAATATATTCTTCCCAGCAGTTATTTTAAAGGAAGGAAGTGTATATTTGAGAAGTAATTTTTTAAATTACCGGGGCCAAGTCTATTGATTGACGAGTAGGGGAAATCAGCTATTTAGTTACAAATATCAATCGTCTTTATTATTTCTGTTGGTACACATTCAAGATGTTATACAGTTACAGATAAGGTAAGCACTTCTCAAAAGGTACCCATAGTGGATGTACAATCATTATAATAATAGCCATAACTCATATGTTCACTGTTATTATTAAAAGCTGCATTGAAAGTTTGAAACAATGTACTAAAATGGTCAATATTCCAAGTTTACTTACTAGATCAAACTTAATTACGCTGCGTTCCGAATGTCTAATATTCTGACCGTCACGATACTTGGAATAGATTGTTTTCAATCTTTAGCTGTTTACAAACAAGTCTAAGTCGATAAAATTCAAAATTTCTCAGATTTTAAGTCTTATATTCACTATATCTTATTAAGTAAAACAAGTGTTCTTGAATAAATACATCTAATTAACTTAAGATCTTTCTCGAGGGGTGTTTGGTATACAAGTTATGATTATATAGAAGTGGTTGATTACGAATAGCGCTAACAACTATTTGGGGCCTGTTCGGGTCAGTTAATATTTTTTATGGGGCAAAGGGTCTTAATATTGAATATTGTCGTGAATATCTTTCTTAGATTCATATCGTAAGAATATAAACTATTTTGTAACATTAATTACAAAAAGTTTTCTTGGAAAAAAAATGTTGAAGGAACAAACTTCTCTTTAAATTTGTAGATGTCAAAATGTTTCGTTAAAATATAAGTTATAATTTTTATATAACTAATATTGTTTTATACTAAAATAACTTTTAGAAAAACCGAAGTTACAGCGTAGGCGGGCCACGTGACACTGCGTCACGTTCCCGAAAACATTCTTCATGTCGATTTACTCAAAAATATTTGAAGAAAATTAATTGGAACAATAAGAAGACTCATAATCATAATCGTCACAAGATAAAAATGTCGTACGACTTCCTTGTGGTCCTTTTCCATGATGTAAAGAGTAAATTTTCATTATGTGATATGTAATTAAATTTTTAATATAACTACCTGTGTATTTTCATGGAAAACTATGAAAAATTTAATCGAAATCATCTTAATTTTTCGCATTCTATAAAGTGAAAAGAAGATTTTACCCATACAAACTAAGAATTTATTTTATTTATTTATTTGTAGTAAACTAGAACGGACATCAAGATACATGACAAATCAAAATAAAAAATACACAAAAATAAAAACATAGAAATAATTATAACTTAAATACCTGTCACTAAGTAATATAAATCTGAGTCGATAAAAATTTAAATAAATAATTACAAAATAAATGAAATCAAATAATAAGACAAATTAAATTAACGCTTGTAATAACAAACTGAGTTAGGTCACTGCATACACAAACTGTAGATAGCCAATATCGACACTAGAAAAAAAGTAAGAACGTAGAAGCTAGAGGTATCCTAATCACAATATATAATTCAGTGGCGTGGCTTTGAGCCGGCGCGGGTTGGCCAACGTTTTAAGGAAATACGACCACTCACCAAAATAAATGTTAGATATTTAACGTAATATCTGCGGTTAGAATTTTTAACGTCCTCCTTTAATAATCTCGAGACTTTTATTACTATTTATTACACTAAGTGCTAGAGTGTACTCAGAGTCAATACCTAGGAGAAAAGGTCGGAGTGCTGATAGAATTTAAATAAGTTTTATCATTGTGTTTTATAAACCTTTAACGGGTAGACTTCAGCCAGTTGTAGAAACGAAGTTAAAATATTAAACACCACTCCAAATCTTAATGCTTCATTATATCATGGGACTGGACAATATTAGACGTTATTTTAACGAAACATTAAACATAACGAAGAGTTAAAGTGGCGCAAAAATCATGTTTTCAGTTGCACAATAATCTCCTAAATATGTTTTGTGCTACGACATTAAATGACAGATTCATTAGTGCTAATACCTCTTTTCTGTAATGGCACTTTAATAAACAGATTTGCGTAACTATAGGTAATTGTGTGTACTGAGAGTTTGTACCAAGGAGAAAAGGTAGCAAAACAACTTGAATTAAAATTTTGTTATGTTTATTAAAATGTTTAACCGAATTGTTTCACTCATAGTGGTTTCAATAGTATGTTACTAACAAATTTTATGTGTAAATCTGTTAAGAAAACGTTTTATACGAAAATAAAATAGTGTATTGAATGAAATTTCTAAATAAATGTAGTCCGTAGTCCAAAGAAAAGTCCTTAAATAACGTCCACGTTTCGGAAAAAGGAGTGTCGGTCGCCCCGCAACTAGATGGACTGACGACCTGAAGAAGACAGCGGGTATTTACTGAATTCGGAAGGCTGAACGGCGCAAAATAAGTGTGGCCTATGTCCAGCAGTCCACCTTCATAGGCTAATAAATAAATAGATATTCCGTAAATTTTTAAATGTAAAAATTATACAAAAAACCAAAGA
>DWPA01000906.1:0-21165 GCA_018251375.1 Calpodes ethlius
TTATTGATATTCCAGACCAATCAAACAAGGAGTCTCTCCGCGACGTGGAGTCGAGTGTTGCAGTGCTGTGTCTAGACGCGGCGTGCGGGCTGTGGGCGCGGCCCGAGCGCTCGGAGCGACAGACGCTGGCCGCCGCGCAGACCATCCACGGCGGCGGCTCGCGGAGTAACGCCGCCAACCGCTGGTTCGATAAGACCGTGCAGGTACCCTATTTACTATATGCACTTACATGGTTGGTCAACTAATTAAGGATAGGCAGTTTGTCAATACAAATTCCGGCAGGAAAATATAATTATGAATGAAAACTCTAAAAATAAAAAAAAAGTTATTGTATATGCTTGCTGGACATTTAAATGGTGCCATAAAAATACTATTATAAACTTTTTTGAACGTATTAGATCATTCTAACGGCATTTTGAAATATTACATTTTATTATATAAATTTTCATTAAACACTTAAATATATGTGGGGCGAAATAAAATTTCAGTTGCAAATATTAGTCAGGTTATAGTTAATTTCTATCAGCGTCGGTGGTCATATCGCAAAATAGCAGATAGTAAACTGGTACATTGAATATTAAATTTTATTTCAGTAATATAGTTGTAAATTAGTAAGATATGCATTCATTAAAAATATATTGTTTGTTTATTAGATAATATCATTGTAAAGTAACCGTATGACAAAATTAATCATGATCGATTTTTGACGACAAATCGTAAGCTTGATCACAAGCGGAAGAGATAGGTGGGTTTTCCTAATTTATATGCAGGTAACGTCGCAAGTACATTTATTTAAAGAACCTGTAGACACATGCAATATGTGAATTAAAGTGTGCGCGCCAGCTTAAGATAATATAATCTACTTAAACTGTAAATCTTATCTATTGTAAGTGTTAAAGAGATGACTGAATGTTTTTCACCAGACGAATACAATGAGCTGCTTTCAAAATTTTATGATCTGGAATTCAATGTTAAGAATCCTTTTGAGATTGACGTAAAAAAATATTATAATGAATTATTATGAGTGGTAAAATATTTCGGTTCTTAAGTTAACTATTATGTCCTCTACCGGATACCTTAGCTAAGAACTTATAAGAGATCGATTTCACAGAATGGAGGAATGTTAATTATAGGAGGAATTATATATTGTTTAAACTCCAAATTCATTGACATGCCACACTCATATAATTATGCACTATTACCAAATAGTAATGATAATAATATAATAAGTAATTAGAGTGTAGGTATAATTGTTTTGTATTAAAGTTTATAGTTGGCGCTGATGGCGTGACCGGCCTCACGTATGAACACTCGCCGGCTGAAGGGCAACCCATCGCTGTGCTCACGGACTTTATAATTAATTACATGTGAGTATTTTAATTAACTTCAATTAAAAGGAGTTTAGCAATTCGACATATATATAATATGTAAGTTATTGGAACTACAAAATATTCATGTACGAAAATTTATGAGAACTTTCAACTTAAAATACAAAAAAATTATAAGTATATGTGTGTTATGTGAATGTAGGCTAGTTTATTAGTTCATGGATGTCTCTAAAACGAATAATCGCATTGTAACTGTTCTTTTTTTATTGGGTAATAGTTAACTCAATTTAAGGAGAACTATAGATTTAATCAATATTCGGTACATTCGTTTTTAACACTACGACTAAAACCTGATTCTTTTTAATTATAGAGATCAGAATAAATCAAGCACAGAAGCGACATCTTCAAGCCCGAAGGCCCCCGTACTATTGAACTTCAAAATTAGCAGCGAAGTTGCCCAAATGATTCAAACGGCTGAAAAGAACATGGATAAGTAAGTTTTACGAGATCGTCCGGTTCAAAATGTTCTTAATATCTAAGACATAAACAAATATGTATATTTTGTTATAAGTTAAGAAAATAATGTATTTTGCAGGCTTGTTGCTGATTTGGAGTTAAATTGTTTCACGTTCGATAAGTATGGTAAAAATTTCATAAAGTCGCACAAAATGAGCCCGGATAGTTTTTTGCAAATGGCCATGCAATATGCCTTTTATAGGTAAGTTTTATTTTACATGCTTATTTTTTTATACATGTTGTTACATATAATTCGAATAGGTTTGTTTGTATATTCATTCATAAATATTTTTTAAAAAGGCTGCACAAAACGCCCGGCGCTCATTACGAGTCAGCGGCAACGAGAATGTACAAAGGTGGCCGAACGGAAACGATACGATCCTGCTCGATCGAGTCCATCGAATTCGCCAAAGCCATGTTGGACAGCCAAAGTTCTCCTAAAGCGAAACTGACAATGATGCAGAAGGCGGTAAACGCCCACAAAGATTACACAGTACAGGTAAATTTAAATAACATTTTTAATAGAATTCCTTAAGTAATCTTGGAAGCCCTCGAGCTGCTTTATGATCACATATACTGTTGACTTTGCAACTCAACTTAAAATAACACATATTGTAGTATATTCTTTTAAATTTCTATACGGATTAATTAAACAGTCAATGTTTTCTACACAGGCACTACAAGGGTACGGTGTCGATAGACATTTACTTGGATTAAAATTGACGGCGCTCGAAAATGGCATCGAAGTACCCAAGTTGTATCAAGACCAAGGATATGTGCGCAGCGCCCACATGCGCATTTCAACTAGTCAGGTAGCTATCACTTGTCTGCCCTATATTTGCAGAAACTTCGTTCAAATTTTCATATATGTTCCCATTATCAGTTCTTTTAATTACAATAATGAGAAAGTGCTGATCTAGAAGAGATTTATGGTTATCTAAAATTATGTTACATTGATAATTAACTGTGCGCACGTACTTTATACGATTGGTCCATTCAATTAATCATATTAGTCATGAAAAAAAGTAAAACTAGTTTTATCTTGCTTTGACATCGGATACGGATACGGAACCCCAAACGGACGAGGAATAAACCGGGAAACACTATCTAATCCTCGTGTCGTACCTCTACACTCTTATTTATATTCTGCCGTATCATCAGTGAGCATCATACAACTATAACAACACTAAAAACAAAAATTCTAAATTTATATGGTTGTCCTCCTACAAGAAACGTGTTATTTCGTCAATTTATTGCATGGCGATCTAACGCGCTTTTTGGCGTTTTTCGGTAAATACAATTTCAGAAAATAATTATTTCTTCGTGCATAGTTACGGCACTGTCCAAAGCTAAACGCAGAGTAATCATTGAAGTTCTCAGAGTACATTGATGCATCTTAGCACCTCATTTCTATTATTTCAAGGGACACCTATTTGTTTTTGTACTACTCTATATTACGACACGGTACTTCCAGTCCTTCGTGAGTTTTAGTTAATGCAGTTGTAAGCGTTCTATTCCTCGGAGATTGTACCTCGTCTGCTCAGACGAAATGTATTTCTGAAAAATCCGATTGTACTGTACTATATGTCGAAACAGCGACCTTGATGGAAATACGGACGCTTGGATTTTCTGTACGATGATTTTAAAGTCATCGTCCAAATTTTTGCCTCACTGTGAACTGAACCCAGGGCCAGGATTGGTCCGGATTCGTAACCATTCCGCCACATGGGTTGTCAAAGTTCAAATTTAAATAAATAAACACTTACAGACACACACAGATACCACGTGTCACAGATAGTATTAAGATAGCTTCCGTCACATATGTGTGCTGCTCTGAATCACTAACAATCTTCAATTGTGGTAGGTGGCGTGCAAATGCGACGGGTTCATGTGCTACGGACCGCTGGTGGCGGACGGATACGCGACTTGCTACAACCCGCGCGACAACGACGTCAACTTCGCGACCTCCGCGTTCAACGCGCACCCGGACACCGCCTGCGTCCGCTACCGCGCCGCTCTGGAGAACTCGCTACAAGACATGCACGACGTTCTGTTACAGAACACTCAATCGAAACTGTAATTTTTATTACCTATTATGTAAAAAGCCCTGGTGGTGGTAACCAACATGTATAATAAACTTTTTTAATATGTTTAAACTTATTTTTATTAAGCAGTAAATGCATTGAGGCGGCATTATTGTAATACCAAAAGCGTCTTATATCGTTCTGTAAAATACCCAATCACCAACGTAACATACCTACCTATTACATCACTATCAAGTCTATCACCTCCGACACCAATCTGGCAATAGTTGTTGTATTATAAATAAAACTGTTTACACTGTACAAACATTTATTTTTTACGTTTATACAATCATATTTATATTATTACACGAATTATATTTTTATGAATATCTTTTCCTACGTAAGGTGTCACTACCACTAATACCAATAAAGTTCTACGATATGACTGAAGTCCTTAATGCTGACAACAGTATGCAGGTTAAAAACGTTCAGCATAACTCTAGGCTACACGACAATTCTATGCATATTAATCTATGATTGAATGAAAACAATTAAGCATATGTACAGTAGGATCATATACTATGTATTCATTTAAAAGTACACGCTACGGTTATAAACAAATGTTTATTTCTGCATACATTGTAAAATATTTATTATGCTACTGTAACGAAATTTTAGAAAACCGGTTTTAAGCTTTCCTCATGACCTGAGACAAATAAATATTAAAATTTAATTTATTTCTATACCTGGCTTTTGACTACTCAATCATGTTAAATCGCATCTCATAGGTATACCATAGAAAGTATTTTTTTTTCAATAATATTAGTGGTAGTAACGCAGTATTAATAGTTGCCAGATAACCTTACTTATTTTAGGAGTCAACATATAATTATCTAGTCTAGGACACACGAAACGGGACGGCGATGTGGCGCTACGGAACGGCGACGTAACTTTACCCGACGGTGACGTGACTCTAACGAGCCGACATCAACCTAGAGTGGGAGCGTCGGGCATTCTTGATTTTTTTTTTGAGATTTAATGTTATGTTTGTATAATTTAGTTTTTTGAAAGTTGACAGAAAGTGGTATTTATATTTGACGGGCGAATTGCACACATATGTATAAAAAGTCATGCTAATTAAAATATCTAAAAGGGATGAAAGTTGAATAGAGAATGCGTTTTCTTCAGCAATTTATATGTGAGCTTTCGGTTTCCATTTATTTTGTCCACACTTGAAAAACTTTCTTTGCGTGACGTAAATGACATTGGTGTAGTCATATCTGATAGCCGGGGATCACGCGGACGAAGCCGCGACCGGAAAGCTAGTCATAATAATAATAATCCTCATAAGATGAGAACCTAGTCCATTCATAGTATTTATCGCAATTGGCAAATTGTGATAGTCACAATTTTTTTTCAGTATAAAAACAAAGAAACTGACTTTGACTGAACTGAATTGACTACAACAAAAGAGTTACACGCATGCACTCACACATTGTTAATCTTGTAATGTGCAAGATTCAAATACACATCAATAAATAGCACCTAAATATTTTACTCGTGTTTTTGTGTGAGGGCGCGAGGTTCCTGGAGGTTACCCTGCTGCCATCCCTTAGAGCCAGTCCACACCGCGCGTTGCGTAGCGTTGCTTTGTCGCAACGCAAGTTTTGACGCATAGCCGGGCATACACGGGCACTGCACCATCGCAGCCGACGTCGCAGTGAGTACACCCCCGCCGAAACGAAGTGTTTCGGGCGCTGCAGTTCAGTTGTGTATGCGCTGTGTCTTCGCAGCGTGTTTACACTATGATCATTAATACATAAAACGACGCAGCGACAGCGCTACGTCGACGCAACACTAACGTAACGCGCCGTGTGGACCGTCACTAGAGTTTGCTACTGTCAATCATTTATATAAAATCAACTTTAATATAATAAAATTGGGTGTAAAATACAACGCGCAAAAAATACATCCCGTCTGACGCTACGTGTCCCATCTCATCGTGTGATTGCTATGAATATCTAGAGAACACAACACGTGACCGTATGTATCCCGTCCCGTTGTGGTCTTGTATAACATGAAACACGTTACAATGCGCCGTTCAGTCGGCGCTGCCATGACGGTAGCGTCACATATTTTATAACTCATCGTAACACTACATCGTCTCCTTCCGCCCGATGTGTGCCCAGACCGTAAGCAATTCGGCTCACCAACACCAACAAATTTTTCTTTTTTTATAATGATAAAATTATTTGTTACGATACTTTTCTAGCAATAAGTGTACTAAAAGATACAATTATTTATGTGTACTTATTTATATAGATTAAAATACACATTTACACACATTTAAAAATTCGACAGAGATATGAACATTGCAAGTTAGATGAGATAACGAAAATTAATTTCGCGCTGGTGTTAAAACACTGCCTATATCGTCGAAAGAGGTTAAAATATATATATCTAGACATAAAAATATTATAAAAGCTCCAAGCAATGAAAAATTTTGAAGAAATTAAATAGAAGCTAATATTCTGATCTGTCGAAACCACTTACTCGTTAACAATTACCCTACGGCGCCTATAATATCCGAAGCGCATAAAATTTTCAATATAAATAAAATTATATGATTAAATAACATAAATAACTAAATAACACATGGGTATTTCTTATAATCGTTATCGTGTACATTTCTTAATTCTTTTAATTTCATTAATGTAAACTTATTAGTGTTATAAACTGTAAAGAAATCTACAATTGAAATGGGGTGATAGTAATGAATAATATCAGGATCAATAGTGCAACAAGCCCTAGAAGCCTGCGCGCGGCACAACATACCCACGTAAAGCATCGTTACATACCAGCTGTGAAAAGTTAACGTGCGATTAGAAAGCAAATGAATAGATTCATATTAAATACATCGA
The DNA here is from genome assembly GCA_018251375.1 of Calpodes ethlius. Classification (NCBI taxonomy): domain Eukaryota; kingdom Metazoa; phylum Arthropoda; class Insecta; order Lepidoptera; family Hesperiidae; genus Calpodes; species Calpodes ethlius. The sequence goes on from DWPA01000906.1 coordinate 6,790, forward strand.
CTTCGTTGGAGACAGTAAGAATATATCTTCTGTATGCCTACACTTTCCTACGTTCAAAGTGTCCTTACAGTATTCCAGTGAAGCCGCAGTTATTACTTCTTATTGCCATATTATATTACTAATTTATAGACAACAATCTAAGGGTTCACAATCAATGTTACATCCTAATTCATATGTCATACGATAGATGTTTCATGCGTGATTATTTCAGTAGTCTCTCACGAGGCGTTATTACACTAACACTACAATAAGCGAACAATAAGAAAAAAATACATTATCGAACGATAGCAATCGATGTACTGAGAGTTGTGTCGTTAATTTTATTGTAGCCAGGTTTTCTTCCAAACAAATGCAATGATTTATAGGTTTTTGAATACACATATCTTACATATTGTTATAATGGTTAATTCTCGTTTTAGCAGACGAAAGGAATCAGAATCCCCACTTCGGTCTGATATTGACCAACGGCTCTACCTGTAGGGTTAATAAAAGATCTCAAAGACGAAGTTTAGAGGCTTACTTCTAAGAATACCATAGACTCAGCGAACTACATACACATAATTAATAAAACAGTAATACTCAACTTGCCAGACTGACGGATAGTCTGGTACACCAAAATATACATGCCAGGTATACAAGTGTAACAACTCATGTCTACATCGTGAGAACGTTAGTCTCCCCAATATCGTGAAATGTTCTCCGCATCTACGCTATTCCGCCATTAAAACTATCGTGTACTACGTTAGATAAATTGAAAATATTTTCATAATAAATGATTTATTTTTAACTTTATTATCAGAATTATTTTTAATCAATACTAAACGATTATTGTGACGTACGATAAATAAGAAATTTATTAAACAATATATACAATAACAATCATCTGTTCTAAGCAATTGCAACTAATAACTGACACTAGGGCATATTAAGAATTATGTAGGTACATATAAAATGCAGTATGTAATTAAAGATATACAAAAATGTAAAAAGATAAGAGAATTCCGATTATACTTTTCTCTAATTCGTTAATGCTCAATTCTGGAATGTTAATATCGGAAAATTACCAGATGTTCAAGATATAATCAGTATTTTTGAAAACAATACAGTCTGAATAACATTCAATTCTATATCGCGCTTAGTATTTGAATAGATTTATGAATTATGTTTGAATGTTTGTCAACAAATTAGATAAGAAATATAAATAAATGACATTAAATGTAACGAACGTGCGAAGCCGTACTTTATATTTTTAAATAAATAACAATGATTGCAATATTCAAACCAGTACCAGGTTCAATATATTATACATTTCCTATTCAAATACTTGTGTCGCAACCTACTACAAACAGCTGTCGAACACCTGACTATGCCTACAAGTGTCAAAAATAAGGGAATTCATTATAATTACAGTAATTATTACTATTATAACAATACTTAATTATTACGTGCTATCCGCACACACATTCTACGAATATATCTGTGAATGAAAACCGCATCCCCACTAATCGAGTTTTGAAGCCGTATTCCCGCTCCGTGCTGATGTCACGTTACACTAACCTCCGAATTCAAGAACAATACTTATCTAAGTACACATATCACGAAGATGACACTTAGTACACATCATGTCAAACCATTCGTTTCATAAACAACACACAAGCATTACTTTGCTATAACCATGTATGTCTCCCTCCTTACAGCCCCGTGATTGAATCATTTGATGCGATCTAGTCCATTATAGTTTTTTGGGCTATGCCAAAAACCAATCCAATACGAAATCATATATTTTTTCTTTATGACCATGAACCATGAACCGGATAATTCAAAGTTACGCCCCGCAAAAATAGCTCGGGAGCTACATTGAGTTTCGATTTTAATAAACACATTGTATTTGCATTCACTCAAGTATTGATCATGAATTTCTTTGAATGAGATTAAAGCGTACGCGAGCACTATGAGACATCGTTACATCGTAATCATTGGCAGAATTACACCACATGTCTAGGCGAGGCTAATAAAACGGAGGCACCTTTCTCCTTCGCATTTCTGGTGGATTTTCAACCTTACTGCAAGAGTAGTAGATGTAAGCCGTGGGCCCTCACAAACACTATACGCCGCAGTCAGGGTCTGTATGCGATAGACGTAGGATAAGATTCCCATGGCGCGAATTCGACCAAATATTTTACGTTTGTTTTCAATAATCTATCTATCCGTAATCTTTGGATAGTTTAGTACGTAAAATAACTCATACTACGATTTATTGACGTTTGCTAGGCAAATGACTTGAGGATAATACATAGATAAAATATTGAGGATAGCCATTAAAGTATCCTTCTAAATATGGAATGATCAGTGATATCTAGAATATCGGTCCGGGAAAACCTTTACAATAACAATTGATAACTATCTCGGACGACTCTCTCGGACATTTTCTAAGTCTTTCGAGTTTTAATAACGATGGGTATGCAATAATATTAATATTGTTATTTATCCCATCAATACTTCCAAAATATTTTGAATTTCGAAGAAGAATATAGATATTTTTGTACATTTTGGTTTCAATATAAAAAATCTTACATTTAAGTTTAACTTGGAAAATGTTTACAGGAGTAAAATTGACGTATATATTATGGATTTCTATGTTGTATCATTGCTCTGGTTTTTGTTCCATTTTTAGAAAATAATATTGATATGTCAATGAGATATGATAATTTATTAGTAGGAAAACAGCTATACAAGTTTGGTCGAATTCGCCCAGAACCATCAATATCTACAACACTAACTTATATATAACGTCCGCTTCAAGACCTAAGACGGATAAATAACGTGGCTCATATCATCGATTCTGTCTTGCGACGCAGTGCCGGCAACATCAAGCAGTATTTGTGACAGATAGGCCTTATAGAAAACCTCTTTTACAAAACCTATAAATCATTTTTTTTTTTCTTAAACAAAATTGAAAATCGTATCGAACACGGATAAGATAATGAAGATTGTGGCCATATAGGAACCGATAGCCATCACGCTTACTGCACCCGGGTGCTTTACACTAATAGTAATAGCAAACCCATCAAATTAGGATACTATACTCAATAAGGAACTGGCGATACAATCGTATTAGTGGGAGTGCTAGCAGGTTAGACCGGTATCGTATATGTGTGTGTAATGTCGGTGTGTTGTGTGTGTGTGTGTGTGTGTGTGTGTGTGTAATGTCGGTGTGTAGGTGTGTTGTGTGTGTATGTGTATACCTGTGTGTGTGTGTGTGTGTCGGTATGTCAATGTATGTGTGTGTCGGTGTGTGTGTGTGTGTGGCGGTTAGCAAGCGCAATTATCGCGTGCGGCGGGCGGTGCGGCGAGCGGCCGGCCGGTTGCCGCGGGCTTGTGTTGCACGCCCGACTCCGCCGCGTTCAGATCCAACCGTCCATCCTGGATACTTTGGTATATCTTCTTCGCTGTTTCCAGGAACGCTTCTTCGACGTTTTGACCCCTGAAATAAAAATTATAAGTAACACTCATGAATAACATATCATTATTAAATTGTTTACCACGGAACAAAGAAATACTTAAGACTAGATTGTGATGTCGAGTACAATACGGAGTGAAAGTTTTGTTAAAAGTACTGTAGCTACAAAAGTAACTTCTTGATGAAGACACTAATTTTTTATAAAACTAATAAATAAAATAGTCGGGACTATTATTATTCTACTTAAGTAAAAGTCCAATTACACAAAATTATGAAGCCAGAGTTACTAAGCTTTCTTTATCCATTTTAAACGAACGGGTATAGTTGAAAAAAAATAGCTGCCTGGCTACTGATCTTAATTTTTTACTACCTACACTTAATCCTTTTCGTACATGTACAATTATGGGCATATTAATATTTATCACTGGTGTTACTAATCTCCATGGACGAGTCTCGCCACTTATCATCTGATAACTTCCGTACATCAGCTATGAAATGGAAAATAAAGATTTACACTTTTCATTGCAGTTTGCCCAATTCTATTTGCAGCCCTTATGAATACGGATTAATCATAATATATTCATGGATGAAACACATTTGCGGTCTTAATTTTATTTTGTTTATAGTAATATTATAAAAATCTAACAAAATATTACTTACGTCTTAGCGCTGGCTTCCACAAACATAAGTCCATTTTCATCTGCAAATTGTTTAGCTTCTTCATATGTTACATCTCTCTGTCCGTCTAAATCAGACTTATTACCAATCAGGAATATCACAGTACTAGGGTTTGTTAAATTACGAGTATCAGTAAGCCAGCTGCTTAAATGATTGTATGTAGATCTGAAATTGAATTATAAAACATGTCATAACATTATATTTCTATTTATGTAACAAGGTAACAAAAGAGGTAACCATCCACTAGACGTTAAGTGGTTACCTTCGTCTGATGAATATCAACAACATTAAAGGCATCAGCGCTGCGTTGCCGACCAACGAAGATAGTAAGAAGAAAGAAGGGACTAGATCTCAAACTCCCTGCTGGATCACTACCAGTAATTTGGCGTCTGACTCAATTTGGTGGTAGCTAGATAGATAGGTTCATGGTAAGATAATGATACCAATAATAATATCAATCAATTAATAACATTGATAATATAATTCTCATGTGATGTTTGTTGATATTTAAGACACCCTAGTATGCTAGCATGGGATTAAATATCTCAATATAACTAAATTATTTCATTGAAGAATATGCTGTATTATCTATTTATTAATTTCGATTAGAGACCTGTAGTCATTAGGTTATCTCTATAATATAAAGATCTGATGTTACAATATTGGTCAGCGATGAACTTTGAACTACTCAACCAGTTGTCAAATGTTTTTTATGTTGTGAGTTATCTTGTCCAACTTAGAAGATAGAATAGATTTGGATCTGATAGGGGGAGCTGTTGCTTATAAACCATGAGCTGAAAAATAGGTATTAAATGTGACAAGCATTTACTAAAAATATATAAAAAGTTTCTTGTAGCTGTTGTGCAACACTATGGTATCAGCTAAATGATTATAAGTATTAAAATGATGCAGGATGTCTGCCAGTTTAACTAGTATCTAAAGATAACGGTTTTATCAAAACAGATTTAGAAATTCACCTCCGTGTTATGTCATAGACCATGAGTGCCCCAGCGGCACCCCTGTAGTATGAACGAGTCACAGCCCTAAACCGTTCTTGTCCAGCTGTATCCCATATTTGCAGCTTAATCTTTTGTCCAGCCACTTCAATTATTCTAGTACCAAATTCAACTCCGATAGTATGAGGGCAATCAGCCATAACTGGAAATAAAATTGTTTCAGATAAAATAAAAAAAATTGATTAACTTTAAATACTATAAAGCTATGAAGATTCATGGTCCAAATTTTCTACATTTTCTATGTGACATTTTGATTTCTTTATATTATTTTATATTACCGAGAACCACTAAATAGAAAAGAGGATGTTATGGGTGGTAAGCAGGTTGGGCTGAAGCAACTAAACGGCAATATAACATTGTAAATTTTGACCATAAATTGCCAATATCACAGATTAAATGGGTCATTATATTTTACTAAGTTTCATTACTGAATCATTTGCAACTAACCGTTTGATAAGGGTGGCCAAGTTATTTATCTACATATGAAGATTCAGGATGCCTCTAGTACTATCGAGATAAAAAATTTGCCTTGTCATAGGCTTGGTTATTTTCTCAATTAAAATGACAATTCAGAATAGAAAAACCTTTATTAAAGAACATTTCTTGCTATGTGAATACACAGAGTTCAGAGAAATATACCCATCCATGTTTAAATTTTAGGGGTTAAAAAATCCTATGTTAGTACTCCCCTAACACTACATAAGTACTAATCTGTATAAAGTTTCATGTTTCATGGTGTTCTGATTCAGGTTGTGTATTGGCATATCAAATCTTAGTGTTTTATAAGTAGATGTATTTGATATATCCTTATTAAGGCAGATGGCCTTAGTAGTAGATATTCAGATAGGCAATGCAATCAATGACTTATTGCAATAAACCTTTGTAAACTAATTTCTAGTATCTAGCAGATAATTTGTCACTATTTGACTTATCAGTATTCCAAAATTTAACACTTAAAATCTGGTAATGCAGCAAAATTAAATAATATGGAAATATTGTCTATTGATTTTGAATAAGCATTTGTTCTTTGGCTGGTCTGGTATAGCTATGTGCAAGCAGAAAAATATATGTTCACAAAATTAAACCATGTGAGTAAAAACATGAACTACATTTAACCTAAATCTATGTACCTAAGTGTCCAATAAGATTTAAATTGGTTGTATTCTTTAAAAATGTGATTAAATCAGTAACAAACTTGTTTACTTTATAGGATATTATTAGCAAAATCTTTGGTACCAGAGACATGACAGAAATAGCCTGACAAATATGTTACTTGAATAAATAGGGGATAGAGGTTTGTGAATTATTTTATATTCATATAACTCAAGAACACTGGATGTGAAAAAGGCTTTATTTTATTTATTAATTTCATTTCAATAAACTGGGTGGATTGAAGAATACAAATGGCAGAAAAAAAACATATAATATATTATTTATTTTGTGCTAATAAAGATCAAAAAAGTTTTAAGCGACAAGTGAATTCTTTGATTAATAAATTATAAGAGGCTTAGTAAAATGCATATTTTCTTTTTTACATTATGTAGTAGTATTCCTTAAATCATAGAAACTTAATTCCTACCTCTACAAATATGTTGAACAAAGAAACTTAAAAAAGATATGACAAAAACACCAGCCATCTATACTTTAAAGATTAGTTAGTTGTAAACTACAATTTCATTCAATGCTAAAAGGAACTAATCCACAGATTACTCATATTATTTGCCTTTGCTTTGTTAGGTGATAAGTTACTCAAACTTAGTAGAAGCCTATTGAACTTGATTTGTAGACGCCCACATTACAAAATACAATGAATAAAAAAATTTGTTTTATTATAACTTTTTACAAGTTTTACGTACCTTTATTATGATAAAATATGCTATGACTACACTGATTTCTTTAAATTATTCTAGCACAAACAGGTGGCTATAACTTGTTATTAATATTAATATCAAAAACACAATAAATAAAATAGCAAATACGCTAATCTTAATGACTTTTATATAAGAAAAATTACTACTTACATTTTTTTTCTGTAAATTGATGCAAAAGGCATGATTTTCCAACTCCCATATCTCCAATAATAATATATTTGAAAATGTAAGAATAATTATATGGTCCAGACGTCATCGTTCTGTAATTATGAATACGTTATTTAACAATCCTGTAGTAAAAATTACATTTATTAAATTTGATTGCTTAAAATACTGTAAGAAACCATTATGATCTACTGAACGAGAAGAAATTAAATTGATCAATGTCGCTGAAATAGGTTGTATTCAATGACTCATTGTTAGTAATGTTTTATTGTAAGGTGGTCAAGGCAGGTACAATAAACGCAAATTACACTTTTATAGTTTTTGACGTTACTGGTATACAATTAAATATGTGCGATGCGTAGTACGATTCAAATAAATTGGGTGTTTCACGATGTGCAACAATTATAAAAACACTGTCAGGAATTCTAGCCAACTCGGTTCGCTACGTTTTGTTATAATACAACACTGCAATTCTTATTGATAGCGCTGAAGGCAAAACAGACATTTATATAACAAAACCAAATTACACGTCTTACATTACGAAATTGCTAAAGTGTATCACTAAAAGACAACTCAGTGCAAAATAAAACTATTATTTATTATTTGCTATGTAAGTAGTAGCTAGTACTTCACTTCACTCACTCACTTCAATTCAACACAAAAACTTTGTTGTCCAATCTAACCAAGGAGTGAAGGAATACAACCTACCAAATCAATCCAATCTACGACCTCGTACACTAAAGTACTCTGTGGCTGACAGACAGATAATCCTAAATTCATAATAGAGAATAATTACAGATATATATAAAACATTAATTAACAGGAAATAGTATGAATTTATGTTCTATCGTTAATATATATATTACTCCGTGTCCTACTTTCTAATGTAAGTTCCAATAGATATAAATGTTTATTTATCAGCAAATTTTTTTTTTCTTGTCATTCCGCGGTAATTGGAATAGACATGCACACTTCGCAGAATTATCTGATCTAAGCATCACTGTTTTACTTTTTGTTTACCTTTACCTTTATTTTGAAAAGTCCATAAATGAGCAATATATTTTTTTTTACTAGAAAGTCAATGATAGACCTTAAATAAAAATGGATGATGTTACTTCTTTGACAGTTGACATTGACATTTCAAAAAAGATTCTTCGATATCTACCCAGTAAGTCAGGTGATTTTCATCTTCGTTTATGTTTGTTGATATTATGATATTACCGTGCATTTATAAATTAAAAAAAAATACGTATTGACAAAACAGGTATAACCTATAATGACTCAATAATAAATTAAATAATAATTTAAGAACCTATATATTTCTTTTCGTTTGATACTGTTTTTGTTTATCTATTTTGTACTGAATATATCTATTATTTCAGTTGATTCCATAGATCAAAAGTATTATTTGGTGCTTTGCTAATAAAATAAAATATTATTAGCCCAAATAAATATTGAACATGGCCGGAAAAGAAGATAACAAGCCAAATAATAATGAAAGTGTAGAGAATGGCGAACCCATTGAAGATGAAAATGAAGAAAATATTCGCGAAGGTAATAAACTAATAATAATTATTACATTCTTATTATTATTTTCCCATATCATGATTAATTCAACAATCTGTTTGGTTTTTTTTTCTTGTTGCATGAATATTGTTGTAATGAATGTTTAACATTATATTACAGAGTATGATTTACTTGATTCAAAACTGGATGAATTGAACTTAGCTCTGGATTTTTTGGAGCAGAAAAATGATGATATACATCAAAAATTGAAAGAACTGCTGCAATCAAATATTGACATCAGGCAAGAGCTTAAAAATGAAAATTGCCAATTAAATGAAGGGAAATAAAATTATAATTTTGAGTATTTTTAGTAAAATGAAATTGTTTCAGTGTATGTAGAACATTGTATTAGAGTGGTCAACATTTAAAATGAATGTTTTATTTATTTTTAGAAAATCTGTGATTGTTATCATAAGAATTCTTTATATAGGTACTTTTTGAAATGTAATCTGTGGTTATATATTTTCTTCTTACCTGAAAAATTGTAATTTAAAACTTTCTTTAAAAAGAATATCTTTTTATTTCAAAAATTTTTTGATAAAACACTAAATGTCTTGTTGGTACTGTTCAATTACTTGTTATGTATGTGACATTAGGATAACTTGCTTGAAATCACAAATCAATATAGCTTATCTACAAATGAAACCTATCTGCTCAGTGTGACACTAGTGTAAAAAACATATTACCCAAGTCATATTGATAATGAGCTAAAGAAATCACAACATTCACATTCTTCTCGAATTAGGTTCTTTTTGTTAAAATGTATGATGAACGTAAGTCTCAAAGTAAAATCAGGATTAAGTTTTAAAAACTATGGATACACTAAGAGATCCAGGACAAGAATAAATTGACATTCATTTTTTTATCTATTAATTGTCACATAATAATTGTATTGTTATATGATATAAGCAGAAAGTAATACAAAAAAGATTACTGTATTAAATCAAACTGTTATTACAATACAAATACAAATAATGTACTCTATGAAAATTATTTATTATATAAATAAATGTTTATAATCAATAATCTATTAAACTATATAACACAAACATCTATTGGTTGAATTTATCGTAATACTTTCTTCCGTTAGTGTCCTTTTTTCACAAAGCGAAGTCCACAGTATCCACATGAGTGGTCGCCAGGTTTGTCCTGAGAAATTATACAATTTTGCAATAATACTTATACATAGTAATAAAATGGTTAAAAATTAGGAAGTAATTGTGTCCTGCAGCACAGCTAAAGCAAGAGATAAAAATATGCTCTTATTTAGAATAGTGTTACTAAGAAAGATATCACCAAAGTTTACAAGTTGTAACATACATTACAAGAAAAACAAGAATAAAAAAATCCATTATAGAACTTTAAATACTCAAATCCGAATTGTAGTTAAGGTAGGTTCTCGACATTATAGCTTCTTATAGGTTGCACACTGTGCTTGGTTGTCCTTTCTCACTAATATATTGATTGAATCTCATATATCATGAATTCATGATGTCAGTAGCACATCACCAACATGCAACACCTAAGATATGTGAAATAACATATCTGACACTTTCAGGTTTTTACAAAACACTACAAATATTGCATTTGATACATACATTCCTTACACATAATTTAGTAACTATACATAAATTAAATCATTAATTTAAAAAATAATATTAAAAATCTGTAGGATTACTGCTTTGACTAAATAATTTGTTTATATATTTCTATATATCACAAAGCTAAATAGTATATTTACCAAATTAATGAAAACGCGTGGATGACCTTCAGGGCCACTTCCGCCATCACACCATACAACTCTTTGTGTGACTTCTTTAGGAGGAACTTCAGCAATGAGATTCACAGCCCAATTTTCATTAACTTGCTTAGGTGCATGGGTAAATCTCACAAGTCTGTAATCATCAGAATCCCATTTCTGAAATTGAAAACAAACAGCAAGGTATTAAAACCAAATATTAATTCTTCATAAAAAAGTATCTGGATTCAATATTAAGGGATTTGAAATAAGCATCTGGCTGAGTTTGATGATGGTTTTAACATCCATGTGTATGTTGCAGCAACATTTAACTACACTATTCACCAATGCAAAATTAAGGTGAGAAACAAAAGATTGAGAAAAATAATTAAAATTTTATCACTTCCAGAAATGTATAAATAAATAGTTCAAAAACCATCTACCGTATCAGAGTATAACATTTACATTTATTTATGTAAGTAGTTTAGACATCCCAACAAAACAGTAGATTGCAAATTAATCTTTGTTAGAATGAAATAGGTATTTTGTTATAAATATTAATTTAGATTTAAGAACTACAATAAATACGGAAAATAAAGGATATCAACTTGTAAAACGTGATTTTAGTTAATCTTATTTAGCAATTCAGTATATTTGTGTTCAAAATAAATAGTAAAGTATTATATATACTATACAGTATAATATTCATAACATCTATATTTTTTCCATTAAGTATTTATCAATTTTAAGTATTCATGGATAGTTTAAATGTGATTTTGTAAAAACTTTAATTCATTTAATTCCAAATTCAATTTTACATAAAAGATCTCATTAATACCTAGGTAACCCGCACAATTATAATATTTACATGTTAAATGCAACTTAATATCCTTGTATTTGAAAATAGTTTTCACAAAAAAAGTGTTTAAATTATGTCAAAATTGCAATAACCTCTGCCCTAAGAGATCTCAGGAGAAGTGACAGAAATCTACAGCGATGTATTTTTTCTTACACAAAGTTACAGATGACACTTATTAATATGTCTGTATATAAAACTTAGATCCAAACAATCTTAACAATAAAATAATAACCTAACTAAATTATCACATAATATTAAACTTTTAACAAGAATTTTAAATTTATAGTATGCCATTTTTGTCATTTTGTGATAACATTTTATCATAATTTTACATGTCTACCCATAGGAGAACAAAATAAGTCTAAAATGTACTATTAGGTTGCTTTGTTTCTGATATTAATATTGTGACAATAACATAACATTATAAGCAAAATATAAAATTATTATTATCCTATGTTGGGATACTGTTGTGGTCAACTAGTTAGGGACACTGGTAGTAATAGTATAACAATTTTCTTCTAAAAGTGATAAAAATTTGTTTAGTCCTTCAAAACAATAATACATTTTCATTCCTGTGTAATTTTTTAATAACACAGTTTCTGAAAAGAAAACGAGTGGTTTATATTTCGTTATTTGTTTCTCGCCTCCTCAAAACAACAGATCTTATTTAATGTTCAGAAGGTATCAACAGAATCCAGATCAATAAAGGTTACTTTAATATGTCATTATGTAATATTTATCACTTAACATATGTAATACTGCTAAACACTTCATATGCCATATATCTTCCTGAGTTCATAGAAAATAAAATCGCAAATAAGAACACATATATGAAAATAACAATTAATAGATACTTGGCCTGTGTGTGTGCCTATGTCTTTAATTTTGTCAGTCAAACAACGGACGCTTAATGCTCCATGCCTTGCCGACAATTCATTTAATAAAATAGAAGACCGGAGCACTGCACGATTCATTTTGCTCGATATTACAAAAATGATAGGAAGCTATGAAAAAAATATAATTAAATGTTATATTTCAATGATTAACTCAATTCTAAATTGACCACACAAAACACAGACTAGGTAGAAATTGCATAAAATTGTGATAATACCACAGATTATATATCACTTTTATGACAATAATGTACCACAGAAGCTATATAAACAAGGTTACAATTGTATATCCTAAACTGGTGTTAATAACAAGATTTGGCCTTATGGCTAAAATGGTATATTATAATGACAAAAATCTAAAAATATATACATTAGGAAGCTTAAACTTTAAGTAGTTCGAAATTTTTAGATGATGGTAAAATAGTAAAATAAATTGTATTAATACATTTAGCTTTTTCTAATCTTATCTCTTACTGTGCCATACGGTTTTTAGACAATAGCTTTGGATTTCTTTCTGTAAGTTTCTATGTTTGTATTTCAGTTGGCACTTGAATTCATAAATTTTCCAGTAATTTAACACTAGTACTTGTACATTCGAAGACAGTTAACTAAATTAAATTAAGTCAATTATTGACACAGTATCAAATATACAAATCCAATAGAATAAACAACGTAGTGATATTTTACAAACGGTATGTGTATTACAATAGTGCTTTGTCATATTACGAGCGTATGTTTAAAATTTAAATGCTTTTTTAAGGCATTTTTTAATTAAATAGAAGTAATACAATTTTATGAAGCTTCATCAATATGAAATTCAAATAAAACACTTCGAATAACGGTAAAATACACACATCTAGTAAGATGGTTTGCAATAATCGAACACGTAACGTAACAAAAAAGAAACTTATTTTTATTATGTATGTAGGTAAGTAGCTGACAAGAAAACTTATGATAAGCGGTCATCGCCGTCTATGAAAATCAGCAAAACACTACAAGCAACCTCGATGCGTTGTCGATCATGAAAGCAACGAAAGGAAGTTTTTACAGATATATTTACTAATGACTCACTATGTATTCAATTTAAAATGTTCTTTCATGTAAGATGTAAAATTAAATGAACTCATTAATTATGATGTCGAATATTATACAAATTGGATCTTATAAAATTGTAATCATAAATCTTTCCGCAACATGTTCCAAAAAACGGATGGACACAATTTCATTTTTTAGGCACCATTACTATCGACTACTCGTTTTGGTCCTCCTCAACATTCACAATCATTTCTGCAATAAGCATTCAACTTGTCTTTGAGGATGTGAATTATTAAAGAGTTCGTAATGTAAAATCTATCCATAATATGTTGAAACACTTGCTATGATAGGTTTAAAATGGATATAACGTTTAAGTGTATATATAGGATATAACTGTCGAACTCACCCATGATTTCCAAAATAAATTTAAACTATTTGTAAGCGTCGATTTGGTATTTTTTATTTTGGAATTTCCGAACTTTCAACTGGTCCGAACCCAAACTATCAACTATCAAATATTAATAGTTGTTAGTGTATTTTCAACTTAAAAATAAAACCACTAAAAACATTACTTCTGTACAGTATATACGTATATATAGGAGTACTATATATTTATGTACGTATGTATATATCTTGTAATATACTTTAACAGTTAAATATATTGTCTTATCTGTTATACCGAACATAGGTAGACCCGCTTATATAAGGTGGGACTAAACAATCTATGATCAACAATCAGTAAATCACGCAGGCAAATAACCACAGTTTTTTAATTAAACGAACAGCCTTTTTAACAACTTTTCACAAGTACTTAGTCAGACTAGGATATTGCTGTTTTCGAACTGAAATAAAGCAACAAAATGTTCAAAGTTGGGATAAATCTGTAGGTCAGATTTTCAGAACAAATACTACAGGGTTACATGCCGTTTTACTTATTATTTAAGGACAAACAAAACGGTTTATGTGGAGATTAATTGAAATAAAACAACCATATTCATGTTTAATTTTAATCATTTGTCACATTTATATCTACAATAAGATTTATTAATACAGCAATGCAAATTAAAAAAAAAAACATTTAATAAATTAGTTTTA
>DWPA01000907.1:0-21164 GCA_018251375.1 Calpodes ethlius
GGAGGGTTAATGTTTAAATTTGTAGACTGTGTAGACATTTGTCAGTGCCAGCCGTATATCCAGCCAGCGAGATTGGAGATACTGAATCCAATCGTTTACAGACCCTTGTCGCTTGCCCATAACGTGGTAGGAGGCCTTTCGGAATTAAATTCCCCGATTGAATTTCACACGGGATTCTGGTCATAATTCCCTTAGTCCTAATGGTTATTACCGCGCAGAGCCATATGGATGTGTGAATGCAGTTTGCGATCACCCGCTGCGCTCTCTCTGCAGTATCACAACAAATCATGTACGGACCCACCTCCAGTAATGAGAAGTGCGTCGTCTATAAAACGTTGTGTTTACGTTTTGCAGCGAAGAGTTTTAGCTGGGGATTTATGGTGTGAATCGGTTTGTTGTGGGTTTTTGCATGTCATCATAAAAATCACGACACAGAAAACAGATGTATTTTTAAATATCGGTTTTGAATGCGTTAAGTTTATGGAACTACCTAATGGTCTGGTTTAATATATTCTTAGAAATACAAGATTACTTTTTATTATACTAGCATACATTAAACTAAAACTGACAATATGGTTATTGAGAGAAATAAATTCTCTTTAGAACAATTTTCATCACGTAAAAATGTTCAAGGGTAAAAATGTGTAATCTTTAGTGAACTTTGGCATTATCATTACTAAAGGAAAAAAATCTCGAGCAACTAACATTAACTTTGAAGTATACCAGAATATGTGATTATAATATATTGTATAAGATTTACCATTTTAGTACTCAAAACGTTAAAAGCATAACTCAAAATTTTCATTCAAAAGCCATCCTCGAATGGTATCAACATTCTCCGTCTCATTGCACTATTAGGATGTTTAGGCAACAAAAGATGAAAAGCGGCTATAAAATTTCACCATTTCCCCTTTGTGTGTGGCAATTAAGCTAATGAAGCCGAGCGGGTCTTGCAAATGAATGGCCCTTTCCGACGTTCTTCGCATTCAGTGTTCACCTTTCATGTGGGTAATTTACTGATGCTTCTAGAGTATGGAGTGAATTAGTTGGAATACGCATGGGTAACCTAAATGGAACGGATCAATGGTGTGTATCGATCAGATGTTTTTCATTAGCTGGCTCGGTTTTATTGGGTTTCATTACTGACATACATTTGAGTGATTGGGATCTCTCTTCTGGGATTCCAAAGGCTTTTTGCAGTAAAATGAGTGAGATTATAAGAAAATTATTAGAAAGTTAAATTTTCGGGTCGATTGGAAAATTAAATATCTATTTATTGAATAGATTGTACTCTAATTCCTAGTTATTAAGTTTTTAAATAGGATTGCATTAAACAGATAAATAAAAATAGTAATGATGAACTGTTAAATTTATGAAAGGAAAGATAAAATACTTTCCAAAAATAAATGAAACGATACTTGTCAATCAAAGTATAATATCCAATCCATTTCCTATAAAACAATTTTTGAAATCCAATCGAATTTAATAGCAGAATATGTGATATGATCGGATTGTCGAAAGCTGAAAGATGATATCCAATAAACAGCGATCAATCTGCTGTAGAAGATAAACAAAAACAATTTCTAGGGAAATATGTCAGAGATTGCAAATTTATTTAGCGTGAAAAGAGAAAGCGTTAGCGGGAACGAAGAAATTGTTGAGTTTAACCAAACATACTCGGGCCTTGGGCTATTTATCAAAATGTTCGATAAACAGAATAGGAAATTGAAAACGAGTCAACGGGGGCCACGAAAATGATTTATTGCCGCTATAGACAAAGTACTGACACTGATTATGTTGCACTTTTTGAAACCTATTGTGAAAATAATGAGGTCAAAGCTATATAACACAATGAAGGAATGTATGCTTCAAAGTTAATATTTTATTTATTGCTACATATAATAACAACAAACAAAGTAAAATTATTTTTACAAGTTGCCTTATAAATAGATACAATAGGCCAAAGAGAATTGCAAGATCCTCACAAGGCGCGCACGATATTAATTCAGCACATTGTGGTGGAAACGCGCCAAATAAAGCTTGTCTTCATTCGTCCAAAGAAATTACAACAATAAGACAAAGACTAATTTAGTGACAAGGAATGTTTATTGTAGAACTTCAGGCAAGTTACGTAAGTGCCATAAAATTTAAGGTTCTAATCTATATTTAGGCGGTATGATACGACCCAGATGGTCACGGTGCCCGATTTTAGTATCTCTCGAATCTTTTTAACGTGACCACCAAACAGAGAACCCTTATATTTCTTATCGTTGCTTTCGGATCGTAAAGCACCCTCACGCGTTCAAGGTACGATGGTTCAGCGTAAGTTGGTAGGTTAGGGTTACGCCGATAGCCTGTTATAAAGAGCCCAGTTCGTGTAACATTTCATAGTTATGAGCGTGCGCGGAAAAGGAAGTATATATTTAGGCGTACGGCATCTGGTTGAACGAAACCGTGTTCTTTTCACGGAATCGGCTTAATTAACATGTCCCTGGTGGAAGTTTCATAACTTAGTTCCGAGATCCGTGACAGCGAATCATAACTGTTCAGTTAAATTTTATTTAAGTTTATATCATTACATAATTTGGGACTGCTTGTTAGTGGGGTGACAGATAATAAACTAAGAGTAGCAGGAAGTGTTGGTGCGATAAAATTGTTTAGTTTATGAAGATGTGGTCTCGGAATTTATAATAAGCCGTCAGGTTTGATGTCAGATATGACATTTCTAATAAGATAAACATTACAGAGAGAAATATTTGTACATTTGAGAAGATATTTCTGTACCTCAGGTTATCGTAAATAACAAATATAAGGAGTTGTAATGAAATAATGTTGAATTAGTATTGAATTTACTTTGCAAACGTATTTTCTGAATTCAGATATTTGGCGGTTGTCTAAAACAAGACTATAAAGTGTTTGTCAAGTTTTGGAGCATTATTGTTTTTGAGCTGTAATGACAATTCCTGTAATATTATGTTAAATGGATTATTTCAGTGTAAAAACACTTACCTCCGTGAACTCCGCAGTAATCTCCAACGCAGTCAGCATGCTGGGCGTGGGCACCAGAGCATGGAGTATCGCCGCTGCAGGATCTGCGCCTTGTTTGTCGACAGTCAGCTCCGCAGACAGTCCATTCTGACCAAGCTCCCCATCGTCCAGGCAGAGCTAAGGAGAATACAATTAATCCTTTAATTTATAAAGTGGGTATTGCTTTAGGAAAATTGAATCTGAATGTAATATACATAACGTTCTTTAATAAACTAGTAACGTTTCTCGTTCTAGAGTCAACAATAAAATTATTTGATGTTTCGGAGAGTTAGTATTAAACAAATCCCTTGCTTTCTAAAACATACATGCGGTCATCACCGTTGGTTCGTTTCGTATATATTAAGGACGTGCAAAAGAAATAACCTCTCTACATAATTTAGTTTGCTTAATATTTTCCTTGTTAATAATAAAAAGTCTTAATATTTTATTTATACATTAACAAACGTGAATATTTACTTTGTAGCATTCAAACTGAAATAATAACGAAACGATATGCATTTATGGATTAATTAATATCGTGGTCAATTATAAGAGTAATGTCTCCGTTTTATGAACACATAACGTTCATGTTCCTTCGAAACACGAATCCATTACATACATGAGGATGAGGCGTACGAAATTAATATGTTTTGTGTTCCATTCACCATGTTTTAGTATTTCGCGGCATGCGATTTTGCCATTCTGATCATGTGGGCGTATTATCTGATGTGCAAATTGCTTGGTTATATCATATTTCCTTGTTACTTTATGTGTTCTATTAACTTTTATACCTGTTATCAAACATCTATAGGTGTTTGTATTCAATTTAATTTTGAACATAGCGATATACTCTTATTTTATTTACAATTACTCTAACTATATTTTCTGATTTTTCATAACTTTTTATTATAACGTATTCGAATATATGAGCTATATAATTATGCAAGACATATATTTCTCATTTGATTATTGCTTTGATGACTCAATACTAACATTCCGATAGTTTTATGATACTAAAACTAAAATAATCGGAGACGGAAGCGCCAGTGACACGGTCAAAATATATTGTTACGATTATATCGGAATAAAAATTAGTTTAAAAATACTGAAGAGGGAAACATCCTGGTAACACGTTAGTGGATGAGCTTGGTGGAATATGCTTTACGCTTTCTCAGTTATAACAAGAGACTTTTGGCCCATGGTGAAACATTTAATGGATTGAAGCCAAAAATGTCTTTGTGATGATAGTTTATATAAGGTTTCTTAAAATTAACATTCGACCATAATGTCAAACCTTATAAGTCAAGGAGGGTCGAACGACAAAACAAAATTGACCCCAGGTTTACGCGCGACTTCCGATTAGCACCTGTTATTTGAATACCCTTAGAAACTTAATTCTCTTCCAGCGGAAATAATTTCTCTACGCCAACATGTGGGATGTCGATATATCATGTTCGTAATTTTTAAAACTAATTAAAACTTGGTATTTCTGATCCTTATTTAGTTTACAGGTACCATTAAGAATTGTATGAATGTTATTGTAAAGAAGTAGAGGTACTTCTGCTCTTTTATTTATACCAGCAATTTGCCCACCTGTTTCTTATTCCTAAATGAGGTCTTAACCTGCACTGAATCTAATATTATTTTTCGTTTCTGCTGAAGATTAATACAGTTTTTATGATATTTGTTGGTAATAACGTACGTGTCATAATTTTAGATTTTTTATTTGAAAATATATAGAGCCTTAACTTACTATCTAGTGATATTACCATATTTTGTATTTGAATAAACTTCAGCGCAGGTTTCATACACTGCATTGATAAGTTTAATATTCAACTGTGTACTAGCCTTGCAATTGGACCGAGATATTAATTTAAAGAATATATATCGCGAGTGCCTATAATATAGTAACTGTACAAGATTCAAATGTACATAATTTGTTTCTGGTACTATTGTCAAATAGTATTGAATACCAAACTAATCCAAGTAGGTTTTCACTCATTGCCACTTTTGATGTTTAAGAAGGATCACCTCCTCATTTCATTTAATCTCTCTTAGTTCCATATTTCTTTTTAACTAATAATATATTTTACACTAGCGTTAACGCCACTCTTTAATGGTATCAAATTCATTATTATAGACTGCGACCTGTCAAGATATAAATACCGCATCTAATAATACAAACAGCGGTTAACTCGTAAGGAATTGCTCTATAAATTGAAATTAAAACACGATGGCCGCTGCCCTTACATGCGAGAGGGGAATAAATCACATGTTTTTTAACAAAACAATAATAGAGTGCGTCGGGTTCATACTGTGCTGTTTGAAGATTTAAGTGATAGGCTTATGCGGTGTACTGACATCACGACGAAGCTTCTTCTTCTGTACTATTATAGGTAAATATGTTATGATCATTTCGGATAATTATTTCTGAATGAATTAACTTCTCATGTAAGAATAAGAATCGCGTGAAACAGAATTCTTTTAAAATCAACCGTGGAATATTTTTACGTGTTAAATAAACGCTTGTCCGCCATATTTTTTGCCCTGGCATCGGTGATGTCTGTAGCATTATTGATATCCATGGGCGATTGACCATTTAACGTCAAGATAGTGCTACTTTGTCAGCCATTTACATCAATAGAAGCTAAGACCGCGTCACTTGTAAAATATATTTAAAGATCGCATTCAAGCTATTGTTGTTCGCTTTTACAAGTACCACACTCCCCATGCACACGCATGTGTGGGTGCGTTCAGCCATACGAATTACATGTGTGAGCCGTTTCTTATTAATTAATGCGCACACACATAAATCAGTCGAGGTTCGTTAGAGAAGGAACAACGTAAAGGACTTTCACATTCAATATTTCTTTTTTTCCCCAAAAAGTTGTCGGAGGAGTAAATAAATTGTATGTAATTGCGTACCGCCGTCGCGGCCTGCGGACCTGAACGAATTCACGTTGGCCGCACACTCTCATTGAAGGAGTCTATAAAAACTTATGAGAAAACAAAACGAAGTGTGATAATAAAACCAGTATAAACGTCCCTCTCACGCATACTGATATAATATTAACATTAGTAATTGTTCTTGTGTCAATCGAAATTGGGACAGGTTTTTAGGCTCAGAGAGATCACGGGTAGCTGGTAACAGTTCATATATTTTTACGGATAACATTAAGTCGTTAACCTAACCCGCTTCATTAATAGTTAAACTAATTAAAATATTAAATTGATAAAAATATACACGTTACTTATGGACACTATACAAATGAGAGTTAGGTTAGGTATCAGATAAAGGATAATTTGGACACAATACCATAAAAATAAGAAGCAAATGACGCAATTAGAAACAAGAAAGTGTCAAAGATTAAATTTTGTTGGTTTTAAAAGAAATTTAAAGTGACGGAAGTAATTTGGAATGCGCAAGATAAAGTACGTATTAACGTAAAACATTTAGCGTCTGAAGATATTTCCATAAACGGTAAAGTTCAAGTGAGGAAGATTTAAAATGCATGTTGAATTTTTTCAGTTTTAAGGCTAAGAAATTTTTTAGCTGTTAAGGGCTTTTAACATGTTTAAATACACAGAACAGGAGACAGTTTCAACGTAGATAAATTGGTTTAGTTATGTTGTAGATACATAAATTAAAATTTACAATCATAAAGAAGAAAAAGTTTAATTGATAGCTGTTGATATTTGTTTAATAGCCAACTTTTATTATTTGAGTCGTAATACCGTTCCTAATTACACAAATAGACAGGCTCTAGTACATTAGTATCACATCCGAGGTTCATCGGTCGGCACAGACATGTGTTACCAATTAGCGGGAACAATGATCGCTGCACGTTGTGAAGCGACCGCACTTGATTAGCTTTTATTGTCTACCCGGTTGGTCTAGTTTACATCTCACACACAGCTTTTTTGTTCCGTCAACTTATCGTATGACAATGATTGATTAATTGCTCCTTTATAACTCGTTATTATTTTATTCGGTTTAAGATTTGTCAGCCTGTCAATATCATCATCTTTATGCGCATTAAGAGTGTAATCACCTGTTTAATTACATGTTCTTTTTAAACTTGTTTGAGTTTCTGATGCATGTGAACGATATTTACGAGCATTAATTTATTCATTATGATCGAAATAATTGGTATTATAATGTCTTAAGATGTATGATTAGGAACTTTTTCATTGTAATTTCACTTGCCGAAAATTAAAAACTTATCGATAAACACATTTTTCTTTCTCAAAGTTGGTATATCAAAAGAAAAACACTGACTGAAAACGAATCTGACGTGTTTAAAGAATATTATTTGGATATAAACGAAATGTAACAAAAATATCACAGGAACAAAAAAGTATGACATCAAGTAATTACGTAATTTCCTTATGCGTACAATGACAATGGATTGGGCAATAAACGCTAGGAGGATACACACACGATCCTAAAGTGCCGCTATTTCGGTCAAAGCTTCCAGCAGTTACTTTACACAACAATTCTATTGTGCGATGTTTCATAAGTGCCTGCCATACTGTCATAACATTTCACAAAGAGCCCCGGAAATTCCTCAGCCTATACGACGCGACGGTGTGTTACAAGGAGATGCGAAGTTCATCTTCTGTTGCTTGTAATTTTACTATCGCTATGAAATACTTAAAGCCGCTTTGATGTGACCAGCACTGAGTTTATGTGCTTCGAGAATTAAACGGCGGGATTTTTATGGTTTAGATGGAAACGAAAGATATGGTGTTGGTGCGTATGGCTGAATTGTAAGGGATTGTAGCACGTGCTCCTTATGGGTTTTATTCATTTCATCTCTAACTTTGAAGTGCTTACAATTGGGCAGTTCCGGATTCGTGTGTGGTTTTTATGAGATCTTTCTGAAATGTTTTGTTTTATTGGTAGTTTTGTATACGTTACGTTTTTGAGATACTATTTAAGAAAATTGAAATGCCTTGCCTATTAATATTTAAGAATACTATTGTCAAATTAACGTACAAAACTTTATATACCTTAGTTGTGACTTAAATTACTTTTCCTTTTGGCAGAAGGTACTTACCAATTAACAATTGCTGCGTATTATCGTACCCTTGATGATCCAGATTATATCCGTCTTCAGTAAGCAAGAAAAAACATAGATTTATAGTAAAAATATCGCAATAAAAATTATCAGTCCCATGATATTTCAAATTCATTTAAAAGCATTGAATTGCAAAAGGTTAATAAAACTATCACGTTTATTTATAAAAACCATAAAGCAATATGTATCAGATCTTTTAATATATTATCAGCATGATAAAATTACCTTCTAATTATGGATATTCTTACTTGTTACAAAGTTTATATTTTATTAAGTTACATTATAACTAACGTTAATCAAGTATCGACTAGCCAATTTCCAATTCCAGCATTCACATGAATAATGTCTACTCCCGACACTTTTTGCCACATCATCATCATAAATCATGCACGCCAATTACAACTAACGCAAAGGCGGAGCTGTAACACTAATTATAAGTTCTCTTTGTGCGTTCAGATCAAAGACGTTTGACATAATAAGATATTTCTCAGCTACTCTTACATTTCCAGTAACTACAGTAACGGACGTGCTCCACCACTGGAGTTAGAATCGAGCGATCTTAGAATATTCAGTTTGTTAGCAAACTGTTGCTTGATAACGAAAAACATTGCTACAATTTTGACTTTATCAACCACACTATCTATATTTACTTTACTTAAAACTTCATAAAATTTGTTTTTTAATTAGGAATAGAGTATATTATTGAAAATAAATCACATTTTTGTATATTTGGCAAGAATAATGTGAAACGTAATGTGAACATTAAAATGAAATTGTTGTAATTTTTTTTGTCTTTTATTACATTTTAAATCAAAATATCATTTTTCCTTTTAATTTAATAAAAAATAGTATACTTTATATTCTGTCTTATTAAGAATATATTTCATAGCCTGTTTCTCACATGTTTATGGTAGAACTGTTCAACCATCTAGTTCTACGTTGGTAATAATAGCAGTAATGTGTAATTAATCAAACACATTCTCGGATTCAAGACATTCAATACGGTCAGATTCTTTGAAACCATGCTGCATGATTATACGTAGTAGATAGACGATGTAAGTTTTTAATTAGTTACAGCAAATAATATTATGGAATATTAATTAGTTCGTTAATAATTACTATGTTTGAAAAGCGACTAGGATTGAAATGATTAGAGAATTCTTAACAAAGTGTGTCCGTAAACATACGTGTTGTGAAAAGCACGCGGATAATACATATTTATTATTTAAATTATATTCTATTTCTGATGTGAATTCACCTTGACAAAAAATGTAAATCACTCGCGTGGTGTCATTCAAATTGTTTGATTAATATGCTTCCAGTATCTGATGCTCCAGTATAGGCTCTATAAAAATTGTGTAATTTTCCTTTTAATTCATTATTTATTAAAAATTAACTTACCGCTTTGACAGGGTATGCAGTCAGCAGTCCTTTGGACATTCTGACCCTGGCAAGGTGCCCCTCCGTTTAGAGGATGGGGTTCCGTACAGCTGCGAGTTCGACGCTGCCCGCCAGCGACTCGACCATTGCAACGGCACTGGGTCCATGGACCCCACGAGCTCCAACCACCGTTTACTGTTGAAAAAATAATTTAAATAAATCTAACTGTAAGTAAAGTTTGGCCATATCAATTAAGTTTAGAAAAGTTACCACGTAATTTCATAGTTTATGAAAGCGTATCAAAGACTTTGGAGAGAACTATTAAGATAAACTACTGAAATAAGAGTTAGAATTATAAATGCATTAATTGCATTAAATTTCTATCCCTATGCAAACATTGATTATTCAGTAAATTTTCTGTTTAAACATAATGGAATAATTACAATAAATTACGTTTTCTAGTAACTCTAATAGGTTTTTGTTTTTGGTACGAAAGTCCCTACAATATTCCACTTTTGTCTGTTATGGATCTGTACTTTTATGGGTCACAGAATTTAATCACTTTTATACTGTCCATTGTAACAGAATTCCAAATATATGTATGCAATATTATTAGGCCCGAAAAATATTTACATATCATAACCTATTGTTTGTTTGTCGACGGATTTCTGAAGAGTATTCATGAATTTGTATTTTTCTGTTGACCTAAAATTAATTTTACTAAAAAAATATTGAAGATTTCTATGATAATGGATTAGGGGTTTTATGGTATTAGTTGATTATTTAAACATGTAACAGCTTGCTTGACAAAAGCTGAGTATGCTTACATGGGAAAACATCTCATATCCTTCAACTTTTTGTGCATAGAAACGCAGTTTATAGTTAAAACTTAATATTATGAAATAAAATTTTGTACGTTTATTAAAGGAAGAAAACAAAACAATTTCAATAAAAAATGCTTATCATCTAATATAATAGTCACAAGGAGCATCCACTTAAATCTAAAGAGCCAAAACCGGTCAAAGTGGTGCAAAATAGGGGAGACTTATGTAGCTGTTGACGTGCAAAACCTTATGGACGGGTAGGTGGTAAAACATCATTAGTTAGCACAGTATTCTTGAATGTAACATTTGCAGCTCATAAAGTTATTAATTATTAACAATAGACACAACGACAAGTATAATAATCATCTTATCTCTCCTGTTTTATCTTCATTCATTACTCTAATCCTACCTCCCTCGTTGTTGCATTTGTCATTCAACCCACACGCTATCGCTGGCTCCTTACATCTCGGTCGGTACGTAAAAATCAATTTATTGTCTTTAATTAACATTTAAAAGTCCATTCGGAATTTAATGAAGCCATAAAGAGTTTAATTAAACGAGTTCCGTTCAAACGAAAACGATAAAGAGAAACGTGGGTACTTACATAATTTTATATCTTAAAGATCGTGTTCGGCAGCCATGCAAGCTCGCGTGTGGACCTAGGTGACCTAACTACCCGGTGGGATCTAGAATGCCTAGCCACATGCAAATGAAGCCTTGTTAGCTCGTTTGGCGTATTTATCAAATCAAATCTTTTATTTGTGTGAATAAGGTTACAAAGGTGTTTGAAAAATTATGTGGTTTTATTCTATTTAGGTTCTAATCGGGTCAGTTGAATATATTGTCGAATTTTTATCGATGTGTATACATAATAAAGTGATTTGAAGCAAATTTATCACGTATAAAGTATTTTGTATTAAGATAAAAGATTTATTTTTATTAAGTAGTCTATATAGGTTTGTCACGAAATTTTATACCTATAGAAAAATACAGAACAGAAAGAGAAGATAAAAGTAACATTTATTCAATTAAAGTTAACGACATCTCTTGTTCTAATGATACAAATAGATATTATGTACTTATTTACGAAGTTAATGAACGAAATACAATAAGAAACAATACGTCATTACAGGATAAAAGTAGTGCTCAGTGACTTTAGAATCCAGCAGCATTGCTCACTGGAGATTTATTTTCAACAAGTAAGTTTACTGACAAAGCATTGTTGACTGGGGGAAGCCTAGTCTAGTTTTAGAAATGGTGGTCCGTTCCGCAGAAAATTAGATTCCGACCGCAACAAGGTAGGAACAAATCGTGTCCTGCCTTTGAATCGGCGCACGGCAAGTTTGCTTTACGATCCCGTAGCTTATGTTGTGGTTTGGAAATGATTTTGTACCTACCTACTACAAATGTAGGTTTGCGTCTTAGAGTGATTGATTAAGGAAGTTATATTTTAAAACGCATATTGGTTTGTAGGGTATTTAAAAGTGGAATACAATAGTCATTCAGTAGGGCATCTATTTTATATGCAGCTGAAGTTAATAATACCTGCTTCAGTAGTTTAGTTTGTAAATTATGTAAAGAATGCTACACAATCATAACCTCATACTAGAATTCCCTGGTTTGTGGGTGCCATGGACAACATACAAAATCAAGGACACACTAATTAAGACTGATAACAGAAATTTAAACTAATTATTGATTTATGTTAATTTTTAGACTATTTTTATGGAAAAATCGGTCAATTTAGAGTCTGTAACTTTTCGATTAGTTACAAATTTTTTGTGATTCAACAAAAAGTTTTTCAATGTTCTTATCTACTTACTTTAACCCACATACGCCATAAAATAAAGAGAAATCGAATTTATGTATGAAAATATTTTTCATCCCGATAATATACAGTATAAAAATGATATCATTCTAAACAAACCACCTTATGGCAGGGCATAAAAGCATACGTGCCGCTAAAGGCTTATATCACATGAATACATATTCAATATTTTTGTTACATGAATATTAATCCAAATTTTATTGACATTTAACGTAATGCCAATGTTAATTCGCAATAGAATTAATATAATATCGCTGGTATTGCAGCACTTTGTGGCCTTGTAACATCCAATACATATTATGAATCTTCAACACCGTGAAGCTGGCGCGACTCACCCCCGATAACCCCCGATTTTACGTTAACCACACATAACCTTCATAACCATAAAAAACACCCTATACCATAGAACCTATGGTGTATTACCGTAATTTCTTCCATCTCTCAAGGATTCCCTAAAACGCTGTATAATAGCCGATACTTTCCCAAATTGCGTGTAATAGCCGAGTTACATTATCTTAACGGTTATAAATTGTCAGATTTCACAGCCACACCACATGTTGCCTCGGGTTAGGCTCTTGTCGTAGTGTCGACGGCATCAAAACTTGGTAGTTAGGGTGTAACCCAAACGATTTAATAAGTGAGGGGTATATTTTTGCATCATATAAGTTTTATTACAATCTAATACTGCTTCTTTGTCCTTACGGTTTTCTTTTTAGACCAACAGTAATGGCAAAGTGAACTATAAATATTGGTGTTAACTAGTATAATCAAATTTAAATTTGTTTATTTGGTCAAAGGGTTATATATTTTAATTTGATTTACGATATTATATTATTACAATTGAAGTATTCATTAATAATATTACAAAGCTTATTTTAGTACAAAATACTTAAATTTAAAATATTTATCTCATAAAGAGAATTCACACAAAAATGCGTTGTTTCTTTATAACGTAGGTATATATTTTTTATGAAACTCGCTACTCGCTATCGTTAGGACACGAGCCAATATAAGAAACCCAAAAATTAGAATTAATGACGATGTTTTCTGAACGTGTATGACGTAGTTCATTAAGGACTTAGCGCAATCATAATGATTATTGATGGTGTTGTAATACCATGGCCAAACGAAATAAACTAATATGAAGAACAAACATAACATTTTTAAAATGCCAAATAAATTATTTTTTAAGCTGGTATTACATACAAGTATTATGTAGAAAAATGTTTGAATGATGTTGTGGCTTCGTAACGGTACGAAGTTCTAAGAATATATGTTCTATTGAGATTAAATCTATACTAATATTATAAATGCGAAAGTGTGTTTATTTGTCCTTCTTTCACAGCACAACGAAGCGTTGGTATGATATGATTTTTGGTGTGGAGATAGTTGGGACGATGAAGAGTATCATAAGCTACTTTTTACCAATAATCGGAAAATCCATAACTATGTATATTTTAGCAAAATTTAACTAAGTGATTAACAACAATGCGTTACCTAAAAATCTTTGATAGAAATGAATGAACCTTTTTATTGCTGTCCTTTTTTCACTTTTTCCACGCGGGAGAAGCCGCAAGTAACATAGTATTTATATAAACAAATGAATGTTGCTTTTTTAATTAAAAATCATCAAATACAAAGCTATGGTCATAGTAATTTAGAAACAGAGTAATAGAATTACAATCTAAAACATTACTACGAATAAAGTTGTATCAATACCAAACCAGAATGAATCAGAACATACCAGAAATAATCTGAATTAAGCGAGCTTAGACTGTGTTCGAACATGGCCGGGCCACCCGCAGTTTCGTAATACAGACGTTTTCTCGACAATAAAAATTGATTGCCCCATTAGAACTAGGGATTGTTATTAACCTATTAAAGTACTGTTAATATAAATACTGGTAATAAAAATCGTAAATCTAACAGCCGAGAAATTTGGTTAAACGCTTATAGTATTATATAGGTTGAAAGGGGAATTGTTGATAGATAAGTAGTTATAAATATAGATAAAGAAGCTGGGAAGCAAGAAGTTTTGGAATATAAATCATATTTTCTAGTATTGTAATCAGTTGAATATTTGAAGACGAGTTTTAAATTACGGAAGATCTTTTCGCTAAAATCATAGACGTAAAAATGTGTGACAGATACGTTTAACTAACTACCACTTTAATATTATGAATACAAATATTTAGCCATTTTAAAAGAACAATTCAAATATGAATAAACAACATGGTAATTACAGTATAAATTCCAATCAAATAGAAGGATAAAAAACACATGAAAATAAACAAAAGAAATTGAAATAATCCAAGCGAATTAAATAGTCGTCGATAACGTAATTATTAAAACAAACAACCCAACATATAAATCCTTGCTCCGATCCATCAATTCGCGTGACTATACGCAGCAAGAGGATTAAAGGGCCGTTACAATTTCAAAACATGTTTGCAAGGGATTATTAATTAATACCACCAAACATGCCTCGCCTCCAGGCCTCAAGGTTGGTTGGTGTCGGTAAGTCTCACTGACAACGACAGCTACATACGATATAGAAAGTTGTGAAACCGTTTTCTTTCAGATAACTTGTTGTGCAACGTACATTGAATTGTATGACGCCTTACCCTTTGACATTAACGCTATTAAGTTTTTAATCATATTGAAAACATCGTCATTTGCTCGAGAACATTGATTTAACTTTTGTGTTTGGAAATAGTAATTTTGTGTTACGTTTAATGTGTCTGGTCGCACTATTGGATGAATGCATCAGTCCCTATCAATCAAGCTCGCATTAGTTCACTAACAGGACATAATTGACAAGCAATCATACTAGGGATGGCGTATCGGAAACGATATTTCAGTCGCAACGGACTGTCGTTGAATGGCTAATGATTGCAATTGGTAATTAATGAGTCTTTTAGGATCGCGGAATTAATAATTCTGAGAAGTAAAAAATCATATTGATTGGAAGATAAATAATTCTTAAGCAAAGGTTTTAAAGTTTATTATGCAGAGAATACGGTCTGAGTGACGCAAATGAGGCCTATGTCCAGCAGTGGACCTTTCAAGGCTGATAGATAGATATATATACAGAGAATAATAGTGTCGAATCTACATATCTACTCAAATTCGATAACATAAAGATGAAAAGCGCTGTTAAAACAGATTAATTAGAGCTAGTTGCAGTAGAAAACTTATAGGTAAAGAACAATTTAATATCCAGGTTGATAGATTATCGCGTATCTTAATCATCTCACAAATCGAGAGTACTTTCCTCATTAAGGTTAATCGGTATATTGATTACACTTTACCAAACTATATTTTGTACATTCATGTAAAATTATTATCGCTCATGGTTGCACAAGGCCGTTATATGGGCTACACGCAATATATAAACAATTTAGAGCTTTCACCTTGTTGCTGAAAACATGCGTTCTTATCGAGATTTCAGAAACCGCTGAATTGGTGAAAGAAGTTTTTTATTCCGCAATTGCTTAAGAACACGTCAACTTGTTAGCTACGGCGTTTGGGGTTGTCGCTGTAATTCATTATAAAAGGAATATACGAGGGCAAATTGCTTACGGAGGTAATGGGGCGTCACATTAATTTTATTTAAAATATTAATAATTATTAGTCAAGCGTATCAAGGAAGAGCGTAATTTTATTCGGCTTGTATTTTATGATTAATTTTTCATTATTTTACCAACATGATTTTGTGATATTTGATGATAATTATTGAATTAACTATTATTTGTTCAAGTGTTTTAAGGAAATTTATTTAATAAACTAAAGAAATACGAGTCTTGTTTTTTTTTAAATAATCAAGAGTCGTATTTCTTTTGTTCGTTTGTGTTTGTTTTGTTATTAACCAAGCTTTTACTCTTTTAATAATGTCATTAATAGACAAATTTACTTGAATCGTTATTACACCTACCTATAAGGTATTTTATCTCCAACAGCTAATACCGCAGTCCCTTTCCCACTACCCGATATATCAGAAATGATCAACGAGTTGGGCCTAGTCTAACGCGGCATCTAACAAGGCGTCTAGCCACGTTTTATTATTTCATGTGTAATTTATCTGACAACCGACAATTCCCGATGCTGTTTAACGCTCATTTCACCCTCGCTTGTTCGTAATAACTATCTTTACTTCAGTGAGATCAAAGGGCATGCGCCGATGGCTTGCAATTATAGCAACGCAAGCGCATGGGAGAGTCATTAGGGACGCTGCATCGCCCACGCCACGTTGGAAATATGGCGCCTGCCTAACTGATTGCAATCACCACCTCTGACTTAGCACGTCCGAAAACTTCACACACTATACTTGGGAGTTTTTTTGGTACGACCAAAACTAAAGCAGGTTTTTCATTGAACAAATTGGTAAATATATTTAAAGGCACAAATTATTTATCGTACACATACATGTAAAATCTATAAGCTAATATGCCAATAATACCAAGTTTGCTTAGTTGGTTATGATTGTTGTGTAGAATGTAAAGATTTGTTAGTCTGAATTGAATTACAGTGCTGAATTTACGAAAGTCAAAACACTTGACATTCTACAAAATCAGAACATTTCAAACACTCCAAATTTCCAAACTAAATCAAATCAGGTTATTGCAATCATAAAGGTGGTGTATAATGTGGTAACCGACCTTGAACCTTTTACGAGCGTAGCAAAATTATACTAAAGGCAAATTAAAATATAATCTTATTCCTAACTAACTTTAACAAAATTTAATGAACTAGCGGATAAAAGTGAATGTTTCAATGGTCCTCGTTTCGTTCGTTAAAATGGCTAATCTATAATACATTTTACAATCTTAATAATGATTTTTTTGTTTATCGTTAAACATATTAATTTGTATTGTATGTTTATATTGGCACTCATCGTCATATTTTATTTGCACACCAGAAACAGCAAATACACAATTACTTAAACTTACACTGTCACCTACGTAATTGAGTGTAGCAAGTAAATAAATGACCAAATGATTTGGTCTTACTTGATTTAATAGAAATATTACGATCTGTTCTCTCATAGGTACGATGCCTACAGCTACTGTTTAGCGATACATTACTGGGTTTGTAAAATGCACGACAGCAGCGATATAATATTGCCAGTTAGCGGTGTCATAGGTGAGCGACGCGAAGCGATACGATTCAGATATATCAAGGAGTAGCTACGCCAACACTTGGTTTGTTATCGCGTAGATAAGCGTTGCGTTTATAATGAATCACGTCGCGACTCGCCGCTTTCCGTCGCTTATTATAACGCGCAATCTTTTTGAGCGACAACGTCCGAAAGTTTGGTGGGGGGTCGCGATGTACGTGACCCTAACTTTGGGTGACTGTAACGCGACAGAAGCGATGCGATTTCGTTAGTGGTATACGATTGGCGGCGAGACTGTTTTGGGAGTGTATCTCTTCTGTGTCGCTTCAAATGTAAACGTGAGCGATGTCCCTTAACGAAATAAACGCTTATAATAACACTATCTATTTATAAGCCTTTGGAGGTCAACAACAACCGGTTGTTCCTTCTACCTAACTGCGCTGTCAGCGTAGGTCCTGAAACGAGAGGGTATTTGGATCTCAGGGGTCACCTTTTTACCCGGGCGTGAACTCGTGTAGAATCATGGCCGGACCCCGCTGTTGGGATATCTTTTGTAGGTTCACTGCTGGACATTATGCCTTCTTTAATTTAATAATACTATAATGATTCGTAATTCATCACAAAGACTAAAATAATATAAATCTAATGATTGTTTAAAAAAGCAATAAAGAACCAAAAACAACGCAATGTTTATTCTAGTCCCCGTGGCAGAAACCAGAACAGTCAACTCTAACGAACTGTTAGTGGTTTTAGTTAGCGAGTGGTCGATTCCGCGGGAAATTGGTTGTTTACACAGAGAAATCCGGCTAAGGGTCTGGTCCTACTGAATGATAACGAAGTTAAAACAGTAAGGATGTGGTGTATAAATGTATTCGAGAACCAAGTTCGTTGTAAGGAAATGGTCTTTGAAAGAATATTAGTGTTTATTAGTATAGATGACATTGTTATTTGGCCATAAAGACTTGAGTTTTAAATACTACATTTTTTAATAATTTATTTTGAAGGTAAGCTATACCTATTGATTTTAATCTCACTTCTATAGCAAGCCCTAGAAAAAGTTCAGATTTTCTAATACATGCAATAATATTCTTTAAGTACGAGTAAAATCATTTTATTTTCTAAGTACCCACATTTACACATTACGAAACCAAACAATTTTAGCCGGTGCTTAACCACGAAGTTGTAACTAGTACTATTAATAAAACACCGTTTAACTTTACAAACACTTGTCACGTTATTGCGGTGATGCCCATCATCAGCGTCTTCGTAAAGTACGAGTGGCTATGTAGAATAAGCAACGGTTCCTAAACAACTCTCACGCAACAGCATTCTACGCTCGGTGTGCCGCTCAACAATTTCATAGCTGTCAACAATTCAAGAGACATCTTCATTTGGTTGTCGAGTGTCAAAGCTTGTCATTTGACGGCCGTTAGTGGGACGAGTGGTTTAGAAACGTAGGTTCTAATTGGAATAGTTATCCTCGGTACAAACTGAGACCAATTAAGTTTATTAGAGGGCTCGGTGTGCCCTTTATTTGGACTACGGGATCCGACGTTGCAGCGTACCTACGAATTGGTTTGTTGTTTTACACAATGTTTCTGGCTGGTCATTATACAAGTTCGAGCTTAGATATTTTGTTTTTAAACTATATAAATATTATGATCAAGCTCTCATTTAATAATAACTGTTAATATATTAATGCTTATTACTCACATTGTGTATTTCTATAAATTAAACATAATGTTACTAACATAATCAATCTAGTAGCAATCCAATTATAATTTAGTTATAATCCCCTGTATTTTATTATACATTTATTCAATTAATTTATTAATGTATTACTTTGTTTATTCCTTGTTTAAACAATTCTCATTGTAACTGCTAAATTATGCTTTCAAGTAATGTGATTTACACCAGTAAGTAAAGTAAATCTCAAATAATTAATTGTGATATTGTTTATAATTGCATTACTTTGTTGGTGTAACTCAATAATAAATAAAGAAATGATTGCTTCGGTCGTTGATAAACGTTTTTAAGCAAGAATGAAGGCACCATTTTTTTATTGTTTTTTCTTTGTAAGCCACGTGTATCATGTGGCAAAATAGGGACAAGGGATAAAAAAATATCTTGTATTATACTATATTTTTAGGTTCAGAAGTGGAATTTCATTAAACAAATACAATGTTGCCAAGAAAACAGTTCAAAAATGAAATTAACTAAATGAGGAACAAAAATGGCTTACGTGACCTTCGTAGCGATCAACATCCCAAGAGCAAACCAGCAAAAATGACAAATGACCACAGACTAGGTAGAGATACCAAATGACCCGTCCTTTCAAACGCTGTCTATGTCTATACCAACACGTTGTTGATGATGACATGTCTGGAGACCCCTTACAATATTCTATTCGTTTTATTTCTGTAGGTGGAAAGTCTTATCCTAGTCTCATTATGAATTTTATTTAAGTGTTGTGTACCTAATACAACATTTTTGACTCAGAAAACAAACATGTCATTTAAAAGTATTAAGTATCAAATCATTCTATTTCATTCACGCAGTTATTCAGAATCTTCCACCCAAAATGCAAGGATTCATAAAATTTTACTCTCTATAATAATTTTCCGGGAACGCTCAGTTTAAGAGTGCTACGGTAATAATTCGAGTCATTTTCCACTACTAAGAAGCGTATAATTTTAGCGTTCCAAGTGAAGCGATTTGCTCTGTGACAGTTAAACCATAGTTCCTTATGCTTAGTGAATATTTAAAATAGGAAAGTTAATAGTATTGTTAGGATAAAATATGATTTTATACTTTGACGCATTTCTCTAGTTTAACTTGTATTTAAGGAAACAGAACTAGGACAAATGAGACAATTAATTCGTCTGCATCCACACTTACCATCACGTGGGATTGTAGTCAAGCATTAACATATATATATATAATAACTATAAAAATCTCATGTAACGCTATTCGTCCGGAATAAACACCGAAAATCCTTAATCGATTTTAAGGAAATTTTGCTTATTGTGTGTAAATTTGTCCGATTGAAACGTGTGTATAGTTTTGGATTAAACGCCGCCATTTTTGAATTAACACAACCCATAACTGTCCCACTGCTTCGAACTCATGTCCCCACGTTCTGGAAACCGTTCGAACCACTAGGCTATCACTGCTTTTTTTTTTAATACGGTAACTATTTACTTAAGGTACATAAAAATATATTTTATGGTCACCAAAATTAATAAAGATATCAAAATGGCACAGAATAATGTTCGCTAGCTTACAAAACAAACTCTCGGTACGCATGTATACGGCTTATTTAGCTACTGGTTGAATATAATTTTTTATCAGATGATATTCGTTATTGGAATAAAATGTACTTACCATAAACTGTCAGGAGCGCAGACTCAGAAATTCTCTTCCCCGCTATGTTTTCAGCCACGCAACTGTAGTTTGCCATATCCTAGAAAAAATAAATGGTGTTAAAATCACATGTTATATCACGTTAGCCTAAAGCGAAGCATAAAAAATATGTGTGTGTTGTGGTAATATCGTGTACTTACAATTAAAGACACACACACGTGTATTGTTTTTTTGCAATGAAAAGTGATGCATAACTGGTTTTTATATCATATAGGCCTAAAGAGAGGCGTAAAAAATATGTACGTGTGTGCAATATCGTGAGAAATCGCCGACCCACACAAGTGTGTAATATTTTTTTGACAATGGAAAGTGATATATACCATTTTAATGTTATCAATGTAGTCTATAAGGGCTTACTTGAAATGGTTACACATTACGTACGACTATTGGAATTCTAAGAGCTATTTTCTAAGATTTTATCGACCATATTGAGGAAATTATTTTTGACCCATTTGTATAAAGAAGATGAGCGTTTCACAGAACAT